>CATIWQ010281487.1:0-11538 GCA_949673415.1 Euphorbia schlechtendalii | reverse complement strand
TTTTTTTTCTTTTATCTTTAATAAATCTTTAGGGGGGTCGTTTGGAGTGGGGAAGGGCGGGTCCCCCCATGGTGTTAATTCCTTGGCCTGCCTTCGGGTGTGGGCCGTAAGCGGCGTTTTCACTGAGGGACTAATGTCACCCTCGCTTCTTTCTTCCTGTCCCTAATTTAAAAAAGAAATGTAAAAACTGGAATTCAAGTTGTATATTTCACTAAATAAAAATACAGAGAAGATGCATATATGTTTATAGTACATAGCTTGCCAATGATGAATGAAGTTAGATCTATCAGATTTTTGTAACAACCTGCTGAGTTGACCTAAATAACTGATCAAGTTGAGAGCTAGCTTAGCTGGACAATTAGTTACAACTAGGACTAGTTGAGAAACTGAAAGTCTTTTGCTGTACTCTACTGAAGCTACAAACTATACCAGTCTATACTTTGCCTATACTATGTCCTTTATTTCTTCAATTAATCTTAAACACAGTTTCTGCTTGATCTTCTCAAAAAGTAGCTGGATGAGAGAGATCTAGTGAAGCATAGTGATCGGTAGTCTTTAATTTGTTTTCCTACTCGGATACAGATTCTTTGGAGTTCACATCTCTAGAAACATTGAACTTTTCTAGTGATGGATCCCAAATTTCGTATCCCTTTTCAGGGGAAACCAATAAAGATTCATGGAAAAGCTCTATTTGTGAGCTTATCTTTAAGAGTGTATTAGAAGAATGAACTTTGCAACAAAAACTATGCAAACCAGTGTAAGTTGAAGGTTTGTTAAATAGAAGTTCATAAGGTGTCTTCCAATTCAGGACTTTAATGGGTATTAAGTTTATAATGTTAGTTGCTAAGGTTACAGTTTCTCCCCAGAAAGTGGCAGGATTTTCATATTGCATCAAAAGAAGCAGAGCGATGTTCATTAGCATTATATATGTGTCTTCTATCAACAACACCATTTGTTGGAATTTGGGGATTTCTTAGATGTTTCTAAAGTCGCAAGTACGCTATCAGATTGAAATTTGATTATTCGGTTCATCAAATTTTCAATCGGATAAAATCAGAAATTTTGTCAAGAACGAGAATATGATTTGCTGTGAAAAATAACCGAGTTTTTGTATATGTTTGCCAGTTTCGTTTTGGTAAAATAAATAATCAAAATGTTAATAGAAATACTATTTCGGGTAGTAGCCATGTCTAAAAGACAGGTTTCTGTTATGTCCAACTGACACACTGTTTCGGTACAAAATTCATTGTTCTGATGAATTTTCCAATGGTTGCGTGGGTTCAAGAATAAAGCTTGGACCCTTCCAAATCGTAACAGAACCCGAACAAGTGTGCACTCCGAACTCTCCCGACTTGTTTGATGAAATATCACGATAGCATTGGTCAAACTAGTCGATCCAATTACACTAAAATACTAATGTTTTTGTTTGTTGACACGTCTCATTTGGTGCAAAATAATTTTATTCTTGAATAACATGGTAGATCTTTCATTTATAAATTCCGAGCCATTATTTTTCCTAATAGTCTTTGTAGTTGCATTAAACTAAGTAATAGTCATGTTTAAGAATAGTTCAATAGCCCATGGAACCTGCTCTTTAGTAAAATCGACCATTCATATATTGTGTTATCATCAACCACTGTCAAGAAAAATCTTGCTCAAGTCTTAAAATGATTCTTTTAAGGCCCCGAAATATCCATGTGTAGTTATTTGAAAGGAAACACAAAAATAACACCTCCATTTGTAAATGGTTATTTGAGTTCTCTTAGCACAAGGACAAGTGTTGCATTTAAAATTTGTATATTGAAAATGTATATGTGGTATGAGCGCCGCCATGTACCCTACCCCTAACCCTACCTATACCAGCCACCATGATCACACCGGTATCCCCTCTGGCAACCGAGCCCCAGCCAAGACCACTCTCCATCATCCTCTTCAACCTACCTCGATTGCCATAAGCCGTAACTTAGCTCCCCTCCAGCCTCTCACATTTCAACCGAAACCGAAACCATCACCCCATCGATTAGCCACAGATTCCTTTAATCATCAGGACTTTCGCCAAGGTAGCTATTCCACTACAAATGGTAACAATATATACTTTGTGAACTTTCCCGCCTCCCAAGACAAAGATGTTATGCATATTATCTTTCTCAAATTTGGGGTTATTGGTCGTGTTTATGTTGCTCGTAAAAGAAATGAGAGAAATCAAAGCTTTGGGTTTCTATACTTGGAAGGCTCCATTCCCATGCACGAGGCTCTCTTTCAATTGAATGCAATCACGATCGGGTAGTGTGAGCCTTCAAATCGAGATTTGGTAAGCTTGATCGTCATTATTTGGAGAACGATTTAATGGCTCAGCCAAGAGTGATCGTGAAGCAGCCCATTACACGTCCATTCTTGGACTCCCCTAGAGATGCTCATTCATATGCTGAGGTAGTTGCATCGATTCCGAAACCGATTAGCATTGAAATTTTGCAGACTATTCAAAAGGCCGAATGGACTAAGTTAGCATGATTCGCTATGGTAAGAATCATCAACTTGATCCCTGACTTATATGGTATGATCAAAGATAGGAATTTTGAGGTGAATTTTGTTGCACCGGCTAGTGAAAGTTGTGTGGTAATTGGTTTTTATTCCGAGGATGCTTTGACCGGTTTTCTAGATGGTAGTCGGCTCTCCTTACAAGACCTTTCTATTGAAGTTCAACCATACTCATTGGAATTTGTTCCGTCTAAGCGTCTTTGCTGTGTTCATTTTGTTGGATTGCTGCCCACCATCGTTACAGAGCCATTAATCAGCGAGGTAGCTGCTGTTATGGGGGATGTTATATCGATCGATCACAATTTCTCAAGACCGGATTGGTTAGATGTTATTTCTTGCGTGATGAGTGTTCCTATGATAGCGGAAGACCGTCAAATTATTTTATCTTCGGGTAAGGTGCGAATTAATGTTGCGGCTCACATCAGACAATTGACCGCTTGCAATAACTGCTCTGATTTTAATTCGAGGTCGTCAAGCTCCGTTTCCGTCAATGAATTTGATGATAGATTTATTGGAACTTCACTGTGTGAAACCCTTGCTCCTACAGATGGAATTGCCGCTTCCTCGATTGCCTAGTCAAATTTTTCCAGACTTGCTGCTATTGGAGTCGCTGCTGCTCGCTCCTTGTATGCTCAGTTATCGTCAAATGCTGTACTGTCTGATGTGGTTGCAGTTTCTGATTGTACTGCCTAGTTATCATCGAACGCTGATGTCCAGGATTCATTAGCTGCTGATATTATTGCAACCTGAGCTGTGCCATCTAAAGTGGCTGCGGTTACTAATTATTCTCTTCGGATTAACTCCAGTTCCTCGAGTCCTAATATTGTGAATATGAACCGTGTGATAATTCAATCTCAAGCGGAAAGGCCAAGTGAAGCGCACCCTACTTGGTCAGATGGTTTTAAGTTGGGATTGTTTAAGGATTAGTTCAAAGAATTTGATTTTAGAGGTGATTCAGAATCGAGGCTCATATTTTAGAGGTGGAAAGGCAAGGTTTTTATCGAGGCTCATATTTTTTAATTTTAATGTCGTTATCATTTTTAAGCTGTAATTGTCATGGTGGTTTGTCGAATTGCATGAAGCATCAATTTATTCATTCATGCATTTGGAAATTTAAATTGGAATTTTTTGTTTTGATTAAGACTAAAGAGGAATCAATATCGGACAGTACTTTTCGGAGGATTTGGGGTCGTAATGACTTTTATTTACATTGCATTAGTTCTCAAGGTTTATCGGGAGGCATCATTATTTTTTGGAATCATGTTCTTTTGACGGGGATTTTAATCGCTTCCTCCCCATGTTGGGTAATTATGCATTTTACATCAAGTTCTTTAGATTTCCATGTTGTTGCGTTATACGGGTCTACGGTTTAGAATGATCGAAGTCTAATGTGGCAAGAGTTGGTCCCCTATATTAGTGGTCTAAAAAATGTTCTTGTTTGTGGGGACTTTAATGAGGTGTTACATGGAAACGAACGATCTAGTGGCTCGACTTCACCATCTTTGTCAAGCTTACTTGAACTCATCAACGAATGTGATTTAATTGATATTCCACTTCAAGGCAGAGATTACACTTGGCATAACATAAGGTATTTTTCACGCATTGATAGGGTATTGACATCTTGTGCAATTGCGGATAGGTGGCTGGAATTGTCAATTAGAACGGTGGATACCTCATTCTCGGACCACTTCCTAATTTTATTTCAAAGCCACAAGCTCGTCTACATGAGTCCAAAGCCATTTCGGTCCCTAAATTGTTGGTGGGACAACAACGATTTCCTCCCATTTATTCGCAATAAATGGGCAGCGATTTGTAGATCAAATGTCAACAGGGATTTTCCTTTCGGCTACGAGTTTTAAGCAAGGAAATTTAACCGTGGCATGCCTTGAATTTTGGCCAACTTTAGCAGTGAATTGACGAGCTAGAGAGGTGGGTCATTGAGTCGACGGACAACGGTGTTATTCGGCCTCTCGGTGATGTTGGGGCGGTCGAATTACTCTCGTTAAAAATCAACCTAGTTCAACGAAGATCTCATTTAGAGAATATTAAACATCAGCAATCTAGGGTTAAATGGACTCTCTTAGGTGATAACAATACGAGCTTCTTTCATAGAACGACCTCCGCTCGATTTCTAAATAATCAGATAACGTGTCTCGAATTGAATGGTTCGGTTTGTTTTGACATGGGAATGATTTCCTTGGCTATTAATGAGTTTTATTCGAATATCTTTTTAGCCTTAAGGTTAATTCCTTTTTCATTATGAAAGCTCACGTTTTCTAAGGTTTCGACGATTCAAAACCAACACTTGACGGTAGCATTTTCAGAGAAGGAAGTTTGGGATGCGTTGTGTTCTTGTAATGAGAATAAATCACCGGGACCAGATGGTTTCAACCATTTTTTTCTAAAAAAGGGCATGGGCTTTTTTAAAGTCAGATTTCATGGACGTTTTGGACCATTTCTTTGAGATTTCATTTCTCCCTGGATCGTTTAAATCCTCGTACACGGTCCTCATTTCAAAAATTCCAGGGAGTTGCGCCATTCAGAATTTTAGGCCTATAGCCTTGATTCACAGGGTCTATAAAGTGATTATGAAGTTGTTATCCTCATGATTAAAAATGGTACTACCTTCACTTATATCAGGGAATCAATTTGCTTTCTTCAAAGATACAAGCATCCATGAATGCTCCTTCTTAGCATCCAAAGTGATCCACTCGGTTCACAAAAGGCATCGTTCATGTTTTATTCTGAAGTTAGACTTTCACAAGGCTTTTGATTGCGTCTCATGGACATATATAGATGCGGTACTAACGAAGATGGGATTTTGCCACAAATGGATCTCCAAGCTGCGGGGTTACCGCCACAACTCGGTGACGTCTATTTTGCTCAATGGTAGTCCGTTCGACCCGATTAGTATCCATAGGGGGGTCAAACAAGGTGATCCATTATCTCCATTAATTTTTATCCTAGTAGTTGAGGGGCTGAAGCAACTTATTGACACAAGTATCCGTGAAGGAATTCTTACGGGATTCGAAATTGACAATGATTTACCAGATATCTCGTTGTTACAATTTACTGATGATACTATTTGTTTCCTTCCGGCGGATGCGTCACTCATCCTGGCTTTTGTCAAAATTCTTCGATGTTTTCAGCTAATCTCGGGACTTAAGATCAACTATCACAAAAGATCTATCCTTGGTATTAAAGTTGACAATGTCTCCCTTCATTCGGTAGCCTTAAGTCTCGGTTGTAAGTTGGAAAAATTTCCAATTTCTTATCTTGGTACTCCTCTATCTTACAAGCTTTTGAACATCGGGAATTGGGATGCCCTGTTGGTGAAATTCCAGCAGCGTTTAGCTTCTTGGAAGGGTAAATGTCTCTCTTATGTCGATCGCGAGGTTCTAATTAAATCGGTACTATCATCTCTCCCGATTTATTTATTATCTCTTTTTAAATTATCGGAAGCGGTGAATAGGAAACTTGTAAGTATTATGAGTAATTTTTTTATGGAGGGGTGACTATGTAAGTAATGGCATTTGTAAAGTTAGTTGGGACGTTATTAATTTGCCAAAACACCTTGGGGGCTTGTCTATTCGAGATCTTAAGCTTAAAAATTGTAGTCTTTTGCTTAAATGGTTTTGGAGAATTCGGAATGTGGAAGATAACTCTTTATGGGTTATTTTTTGTGTTAAACAGCATGGGTTCTCAACTTGGTGAGACTTGATTGAGTCCGATAGATTGAAACTTTCACCAATTTGGTTAAACGTCATTTCAAGTTGCTTTTGGAACAAAAAATTTTGGCAATTTTTTAGCTCAAATTACCAGGTACGGCTAGGAGATGGGAACTCGGTTGTGTTTTGGCTTGACACTTGGGTTTTAAATTAGCCTCTAAATACTATTTTTGATGATCTTTACTAGTTAAGCGGTATGAAATCTTGTTCGGTTCGTTCGATGTGCTTGGAATTATTTTTGAATGGGACTTTTGGCAGGCCCCTTTGGTGTAGAACGTTACGTTTATCCAAGAGCAATCGATGTCTCGAGCTAAAGTGACTGATTTTTCAGAACATTCCATCTATTTTCTCTCCATCCACGGTTGAGGCATCTCTCGAGGAGCAGGTAACTAATTCTTTTTCCCCTTCTTGTGATCGATTTTTATGGAATATTGGATCCAAAAAGTTGTATTCGGCTGCTTCATTTTGTGGTGGGCTGCTTGACGTCTCGGAAAGGCCGAGGTTAAGTTCCTCGTTTGGGCTGTTATGGAGCACTCCAATGCTCCATCTTGTCCGTTTTTCAATTGGTTGTTGCTTCATGGTAGATTACTGACCCGGGAATTTCTTCTTCGTAGAGGTTACGTCTCTTTAATGGATTCAAATTGCCCGTTTTGTTCTTTGACTTAGACGATCGATCACATGCTTCTATTTTTTCATGATAGTTGGACAACTTGGTGTAAGGCACTCAATTGGATAGTAATTTCAGTCCATATCCGCGAGCATTTGACGGACTTTCTTGATTTATGGAGATCTTTGTTCTTGCCGGGTTTAAAATGGGAGTTCGCAACAATAGTGTGGTTTTGTATAGCTTGGAGCATTTGGAAACGAAGGAACAAATTTGTCTTCGAAGAGACCTATGGGAATGAAGATCTTTTAGTTTCTAACGTTTATCATTGTTGGTTATTTTTTAAGAATAGGAATAATCTTATTTCATTTTCGGCATCGGATCTTTTAATCGATCCGTTTTCACTTTGTATATGAACTTTGTATTTTTGTAGGCGATTCACATTTTGTGACGTGCTCTTTTTAATGAAAGAGGGGTAGGTGTTTTGTAGGCAAGCGATCGCATCAACCTAGTTGGGACGATCGTCCCGAAATTTTCAACCACTCCAGCCTTTTTCCGATAGAGGGATACAATGTTCATCTGAAGATTTTTCAAAAAAAATGTATAAGTAGTATATGTAGTAGATTTGGTATGAAAACATGACCCAACCTCAAGTTCTAAAATCTTATTGGCTAAGGCCAATGCAATAATAAAACCCATCCTTCATTAATCCTACAACCTATTGTTGGATAAATTGATAATTTGAGGAATATAGAGCTAAAGTTGGAAGGTAGATTTTCAAAAACATTTGTTGTATGAGAGATCCAAAATTTTAAGTAGAGGCATATTTCCAATGCATTTTTGTATTATTCCAGATATATTATTTTGACTTATATTTAACAATGAAAGGGGAAGGCTCTTACACGGGTTATTTGGGATGCAACCCATCAATTCGTTTTTGGACATTATTAATGGACTAAAAATGGAAAGAATTTTCTAATTTGCCAGGGTATAAAACCACTCATGAGCTTTATATGGGAGCCGAAGATTCCCTAGAAGAGAATTGTTTGATAAGCCAAGATGTCATAAACCTGTTTTTCTGTAAAAACCAATATGGAAACACCCCCCTCTCAATACGAGGATGGAGAGGTAACATATTGTAAGTTATGTTGGTGATGTAGAAATTTGGGAAATGCTTCCCCCTCTCAAGACTGATGTTTCCAAATTGATGACAAAGACTTCTAGATTTGATTTACATTAATTCTATGTTCCTATGTTATCTTTTCGTTTTAGTTATTTAGGAAGACTAAATTTTCTTATTTAGTTTTTGAGTTTGATTAGGATATTTATTTCTCAATTGTTTTAAGAATTATTTTTAGAATAAATAGATTTAGAATTTCAGCATTGGGGAGATTTTTTACTATCTTGTTCTTAATTTATTTTTAATAACAATTTCTTCTTTGTTTTCTTTATTTATGTCTAACTAATTTTAATCTTTCGACTAAGGAGTTAACTTGAGGCTAATTGTCAATCATGAGGCTTGTTCTTAATCTTTCTCTTGAAATCAGTTTTCGAATCCAAACCGGTAATATCTTTTATTGTTTTCCTTTTGATTTCTTGAATCCGGCCAACTGTTGCTCCTGAAAGGTTAAGCATATTGTTATTCTATTGTGTTTATGCTATCATGATATAATAGCAAATTTGTAACAAACGAATTCTTCTAAAAGTTTCGTGGTTGGATTTGAATTAAAATTTTTCTTTGTGCTATCATAAAGTTTTGAATTAAAGTTGGTTCTTACACGTAAAGCCTTTTTGGAATTAAACATTGTCAGCTATCTACAAGTGCTTTTCAAAATTGAGGGTAAATGATTTAGCTATCTACTATCATTCTTGTATTTAGAAAAGATTTTATTAATCGTGCTATCATGATCAAGCTAACTGGCTGAAAAACTCAAGAAACTTATGTTTTGTGCCGCTGATTGATTAATATCAAGCCGGAAGTATGGTCGGAAGATTCTTTCCAATTGGATTTCTACTTCTTTCAATTTTTCCAATTTTGTTAATTATTAATTTCTAAACAAATTTCAAACCCCCTTTTTATTTATTTTGTTTTTACTTTATTTGGTCATTAATTTTTTTAACATTGATTTTGTTAGTTTCTGTGGATTCGACCCTACTTACTCAACGCTACAAATCCAATCAATATAGTAATAAAATTTATTTTTGGTGGATTCGACACCCATCAGCTAGGAAGCACGGAAACTCCTATGACATGCCGTTTCCGCTTTTCCCATCTGTTTCGGAAACGGAAACCCTAGGAAACCCCTACGAAACTTTTCCGGGTCGCTTTTGCAATTAATGAAAGTTGGAAACTTGTTTCCGTAAATTCCGAAAATCATTTCTTAGCAATTCCTCATATTGAAAGACCCAATTTTAATTCATTCACAAAACTAAACTTTCTAATATATTCAAACTATTAAGACTTTAAAATTCCAATTCATTATTTATATTATTAATAATATTATTATATTATAAAAACTTGTTTTACTCCATTTTATATACTTACATTATTACGATTTAGTAAATATGACACAACTTTCAGACTTCATGAAACTTTATCGTCTTCGATAACCATATTTACTATTGTTTAATGTTTTGAAATAGGCATTACTCATGTAGATTTGCTTTATAATCAATAAATTTATTTTAAAATTCATGTTTTTAGTATTTTATATAAGAATGAACTAATATGCACGAAATTTTATATTTTTCATATTTATGAAGATACCCCTAAATTTTTATTATTTTCGCGTTTCCCCATAGTTTCCGAACCTATATTTTTTAGAAATGGCGTTTCCTCGTTTCCGTTTCCGTTTCCGTATCGGTTTCCGTTTCCGTTTCCATGCTACATAGCCCATCAATGATGTAGAAATTTGGGAAATGCTTCACCGTCTCCTTATTCATTTACAAAGACTAACTGAAACTAGGGGTTAAATTATGATCCTCTCTGCTTGCATATATTGTATAATTACCGATAAATAATTGCGTTAGTTGGGAAAGATTGAAATATGAAGAGAGTGAGATTGGGATGTCTAAAAGATTTTGAAAGGGTGTAGAAATTGGAGGGAAGTCAAATCAGAAAAATACCAAGGCATATTATCATTCAAGTTTCTAATAACATGTGAAAAATTATTCGAGTCCTGAGTCCTGCAAAATCCTGAGAATAACTAAACATTTTTTTGGAATAAGATTAAGGCCAGGAAGAAAGAAGCGAGGGTGACGTCAGTCCCTCAATGCTATAGCCGCTTATAAGCCCACACCCGAAGGCTAGGATGCATGTAGCACCATTTGACAGTTGAATAGATGCTTTAACTAAAATTGGTTAATAGAAAGAAAAGTGGTTGATATTGTAGAGAATTTGTCGGTTTGGGAGAGTGTTGGACTCGATGGATATATCCTATCTGACACAAAACCAATTGCCTTGTATTAAGGCCCAATCCATGCCACTTATACTCATTATACTTGTTTATCTCCAATATGGAATAACCATAAATTTCCAACACTCCCCTCAAGTGCAATTGGGCATGGACCAGTTATCACGGCATGTTTCCTTGAAGGCTCAGATAGAACAGCTAATTAAGTTTTCTGTACTCAATCAAGCTTTGTTGCCTGCTAGGATTAACCTCTCGCTACTTGTTGTAATTCCATTAAGGATTTCATGAGTAATTTTTTGTTTTGTTTATTTTGTACATAGGAATCAATATCAGAAAGACTGTTTTGATATTGATCTTGCTGAAGGAATTGAGGGCACAAACGTTTTTCATGGAGCGTGCGGCTTCATATAGCAAGTTCTCTGAATATCTTTATTCATCCAGCACCCAAGAACAACACATAATAGGTGCTACTAGTAGCTTCTTGATTGAATGTTATGTTACACTGTATGCTTTAATATGCATTTGGAGCAACTGATTAAAGTACTGGAATTTGCAGGTGTCATGGAACTATTTGACCCTAAAGTTTAAGTTGATAGGTAAGGCCCAATCGTAGAAACGAGTACAACACAGGCCATTCCGTTATGTGTTGCAATTAGTTTCAACAAATGGGGTTGTTAGGATTCGAACCCTCGACCTTTAGGTCTAAGCTGGTCTGTCACTATGTCATGGATTTGTTTAACCCAAAAGCTTAAGCTTATAAGTAAGGCCCAAAAGTAATATTTCTTTTTCCTTGTGATATCACTTAATTGTCTTGAATGTGTCTCTTTTGTCGTCTTACTTTTTGTTTTGTTATTCTGATATTTTGTTTTCTACAGAAGCTAGCTTTTGTTGCAATTTTCTGGAGAAAAGATTTGCTGGATGATAATGTTCTCAACAAGTTTTCTGACAAGTTCATTGAAATTCTCGATATATCTGTCTCAGATGTCACAGAGTCGCAATAAAATGCCACAATGTACGTGCATTGGATAGAAGGTGTTTAATTTTATAAATGTTCGTTTATATTCTTCAATATCTTTTTCTCTTATACTGGTTGATATATTTATAAAAAATACGATATTATTCTTTTGTGCAAATAAATGTTTATGTCAGTTCCTTTTAAAGTCATTGTGTAAATAAGTGAATCGGAATGAGTTTAATTATCCCCTGTTTATTGTAGTGGTTGCTCCAAAATCACGAAATCCAGTGGATTCCCTAT
>CATIWQ010281463.1:0-10463 GCA_949673415.1 Euphorbia schlechtendalii | reverse complement strand
AATAATATTTTTTCAATTCAAATTGAATTGTGATATTTGATGTAAAATTTTTAAAACCGAAATAATATTTATTTATTAGTTTATAAAAGGATATTGAATTTACAATACTTTTTTTCATTAAATATATATATTTAAAATCTTTATTTACAAATGTATTCTATAAACTTAAGTTTAACTATAATATAAAATGATTTTTACTAATTTTTAAATTTAATTTTTAATATATGATCTCATTTGAATTAAATTTAATTGAATACGAAAATAATTTAACTTTCATTTTTTATAATTTTATTGATTATTATTTTGTATTTTTTTATTAGATAATAAACTTAATATGCGAAGTATTAATATTAAAAATATTATTAATTAGTGAAACAGTGAAACTTATATTATTTGTTTGATATCAAATTATTAAAAATATTAGTATTTGACAAATTTTTAGAAAATCCGGTTTGACCACCGATTTAATCCGGTTGAACCTTAAATTCATGAATCACCCTCTTCACTAGTTTGATGACCGGTCCGGTTCTGAAAACCATGATAGTTATCATTTCTCCTACACGATACATAATATTCATGAATAATTTCTTGTTTGTTTTTTTTGAAAAACTCCCGAAGAGACAGTATGTCTCTCCGAAAGAGAAAAGGTTGAGACGGGAGAAAATTTCGGGGCAAAATCCCCAACTAGGTTGGTTTTCTCGCTTGCCTACAAGACTCCCGCCCCTCTTTTATTAGAAAAATAAAATGGCTTAATTCTCAAAACGAGAACAAACGCCAATCAATGTTAATTACAAAGAAGGAGCCTTGCATTTACAAACAAATCTGAAGGCGTAAAGGAAAGCAAACGATTATTACACTTAAAAATAAACCAACACATGTGAATACTCTTGGTGAAGATATCCTCCGCTTCCGATACGCTTTCAAAGACAAACTTGTTTCATCTTTTCCAAAGCAGCCAAGATATAATAAACCATAATGAAGTTCCAAATTCTCGATGAATACCCATTCGAAAGAAAAATCTCCAAACATCAAAGAAGCTAAAAAACTAACGAGGGATCGGTGTTGGCAATTCTAACCATCTTAAAAATTCTTGCCAAATGCGGTAGCTATTTTGACAAAATAATAGCGCATGGTCCATCGTTTTCGGTTCATTGCAAAAGGGACAAGTTACATTCTCAACCACAGAACAACCACGAGACAGAAGAAAAGTACGTGTCGGAATCCTATCGTGGAAGAGTAACCAACCAAAGAACTTAATTTTCGGGAGGAGGCAAACTGACCAAACAAGAGAGAAATCCGTTGATGGCTTAGTCCAACATGCAGGACTGTAAAAGATGGCTGTAAAAGAACTTGCATAATAAACTTTTTGTTCGCCATGATCCTAGTAGAATCTGTCTGACCTATCACTGAAATGGGGCTGCTGCCAACGGAGGCTCGAGGCGCCACTGAGTTGCTGCCCGACGCCATCAGAGATAGTTTGAAAGAGACCAGGGACAGTAGTAGAAATCCACAGACGCAATTAGCCGCATCGCTCCCGCTGACTAAAACTCAATCTTCGTTTCCAAAATGGGTGAGTAAGACAGTTGCTGTCAAAAATCGAGGAGCAACTTGACAAAACAGAACAATTTTTGCTGTTGCAAATCAGATAAAGATCAGGAAAGAGTATCTTGAGCGGTTTGTTGGACGTCCAATTATCATACCAAAAATAGGCATTTAATCCGTTGCCTATAGTAACCCGAGCATTAGACATAAATAGCTCCCAAAATATCTCGTTGCGGACAACGCAAGAAATGATATCCCGCCATATTGGTGTCAAAGAGCTGCTGTCCGCAAGAGCCACATCAATCCAGGAAGTAAAACCATGACTAGCGGCACAAAAACGATACCATAAGGACTCACGATTAGCTTCCCGAATTTTCCAAACCCATTCAAGAAGAAGGCTGCAGTTAATTAGAGAGAAATCCCGAATAAACAGTCCCCCAAGGCGTAATGGAAGATTGATTGTCGCCCAACTAACTTTGCACAGCCCGCTAGCACTTGAGTCACCCCTCCAAAGAAAATTCCTCATTAATTTCATTACCGTAACATTAACGGAAGTTGGCATTTTGTAGATGGACATGAGGTAAATTGGAAAGGAAGCTAGCACTGATTTAATTAAAATTAATCTCCCCGCATACGATAAACAACTTCCCTTCCAATTTGCAAGACAATACTTGAATTTAGCAACTAGCGGATCCCAAGATGACGAGGGAAGATGATGGACACTAAGAGGACTTCCGAGATAAGTGATCGGGAATTTTTCGATTCTACACCTCAAAACTTCCGCACAAGAATGAGGAAATTCATCCGAACAGTGAATTCCAAGGAGAGTACTCTTGTGAAAATTGATACGTAAGCCCGAAATCAACTCAAAACAATTCAAAATACGAAGAAACGTCCGAGTTACCACTAAGTCAGCAGGAAGGAAACATAGAGTATCGTCGGCAAACTGCAGCAAGGATATGTCCGCCAAGCATAAATCAGTAGTGAATCCCGGTAAAAGTCCCTCTCTAATGCTCGTGTTAATCAACTGTTTCAGACCTTCCGCAGCTAGAACAAAAATAAAAGGCGATAGCGGATCGTCTTGTTTAACCCCCTTTTGCAGCCGGATAGGATCCGTAGGAACGCAATTAATGAGAATAGAAGTTGTCGAATTCTTTCTGCAATTGGACAGCCATGAAATCCACTTCTTGTCGAAACCCATATTGATTAAAACCGCATCAATATAACTCCATGAGACACTGTCAAACGCTTTTCGAAAATCCAATTTAAGAAATAAAAAAGATTGGCGACGGTAATTCTTTTCTATAAACATTAAAATGACATATACCCAATATTATATTTTCATTTTTACTTAAATGATTACATGTTCAATACCCATAAGAATAACCTAACTTGAATATTTTTGGTTACACATTTCACATGGAAAATATCTAACACCATCTGTACTGAATTTGCATATTCTTCCTTTTCTGACATAAACAAACACGAAAATTAAGAAAGGATTCAAATTTACTTGTGTGTACAAATCGGACCGAATTGTAAATCAATAGCTATATCATATATATTCAAGCATTATAGAGTCCTTCACATCTGTCATATTTTTTGGCAAGATATATGTACATATGCATTATTAACATTATATTAGTAGTGCTACCTATGGCTAGTCAATAGTATATGGTACGTACACTTATTTAATTATAAATAAATTATATTGCAAATTTAAAAGGGCTTAGTAATGATGAAACTAATAAAATTTTTATTGACTAACAAAAAGAAAGGACTAGATTTGTATTAATTAACTTTAATCACCTTTTAAATACACTGCTAAGTAGAATTTCCATCATAACCACCAGCATGATTAGAAATGTGGGCCTTCAACCTTAAATACAAAGTAATATTACCATACAGATATGACTACCACATTTGGAAATTATTCCATTGATTTTTCTCTCTGTGCTTCAAAAGATAACAATGCAAATTTGTTAATGGACTTACATCAACCATTATATTATTCATCAAAATTATTTCAATTCTTTTTATTGGTGATGAATATTAATTGAATGAATTGCTCAAACTTGTCTACTGCATTTCCTCAAATAAGCTGGGAATTGCACTAAAAAAAGCTCATTAATTTGGAAACGAGTGGTCTAAATAGCATTTGATCGATTTGAACCAATAAATAAGAGATATATGAAAAAAAAGAAGTGATTGATGAATTTGAATAGCATATATTAGCTAGAAAGACTTTTGTTTCGAAGGATAAATTCAATTCATATACATGAACATCAAACCACAAAGGATTCGGTTGTTTTCATGTACCCACCCCTTTTAGACGGAAAATAGTTTTAGAACCACAGAAAGCAAAGCAAAAATTGTATATCAGAAATCTATCAGCAAACAATTAATTCTTCAGAATCTAACAAATTCTGTTAAAAATTTCATTCAGAAATACAATAACACAGATCACACTCTTCAGTATTAAATTTTCAATCTTTGAGACAAACAATACTAAAATTAAAGTACAGTTTCTTGCATCAATCCTCTAATGGAGAAAATAAAATAAAAAAGACCCAAACCCAAAGAAGATAAGCACAAGCAGCAAACACAAATATTAAGCATGAAATTTAAATATCGGAAACCACAATCAAAATTAAAATAAATCAGTGGCCATTGGAAGAATTAGGAGAAGAACAATCGGAGAGTAGCTCAGTCTCGATTTCCCGTCGGTGAAAATTTCGGTGGCAGCCACAGGCAGCACAAGTAAGAGCAGCAATTGAGCCTTCTTCACCGTTACTAGCCATGAATTCTCTGCAACCATCAACAGCATAACCTCCAACGTTAGCCGCATGATTCTTTTCGCACTCTCCATATCTAACACTCGTAACGCTGATTGACGAGGCTGCTGAATTTCTTGATGTTTCTTCTCTTCTTATCACCACTTGCCTCTTCCTCATGTTCACTTGATAAAAATATAGGAGCTAGAGAGATAGATTGAGAAAAGTGAAGTTAGGTTCTAAATTTTTAATTGCATGCCCTAACCCTAGTGAGGGGTTATATAGCATCTCAAGCTCCAATGTGGTTTTTTGGGAACTTATTCAATGATACACTTTTACTTTTTCGATAATAATTAACGATTTAAATGTATTTGTTTTCGACTGTAATAAACTGAACCGGCCTACATTATGCCCATAATTTCTACCACTCCTATTTTACTCTTTTCCTATTTCTACTTTTCATTATAACATTCAAACATTTTGGGCTATAATTATTTGCTCTAAGTTCGCTTAATTGAGAACTTTCTTTTCAAGATGTTTATTGTTCATAAGAAAACAAAGTAATGTTAATGAGATTGTTCATAAAAACATTTCAAATACAAAAAAAGAAAATTAAAAATATTGTTATTGACGAAGATAATGGATTGAGATCCTTTAAAGTTGCATTACGTTAAAGTAACGAAGTTCGATTAATAAGAATCACTAAATTTTATTTAAACGGTTAAATTTAATGTATGTGCAACTCACAAATAATTAAGTTAAATCACATTCTTTAATAACAATTTTACCACTGTAAAATCTGTAGCTCCATTTTAGTATTAAATTTGGTTTTTAGCTTGATTAGGGTAAGTAGTAATCACTTTTCAAGTGTGTGATAACTTTTTTTTTATTACTTATAGGATTCGTATAGAAAGATAGAAACAACTTGATTAGATATTAGTCTAAATGATATATTTTAATTACATTTGAGCACAATGTAAATTGTTTCTCAAATATATTAAACAAGCTTTTCTACCAAAACCCCCAGAGTAGAAGTGGTGAAGTGAACAAGCCAACTGCCTAAATTAATACATTATACAGAAATATTCTTTCATTCAAAAAAGTAAAAACAATTATTAGGGAAGTATAATGGAAAATTAGCTAAAAATGATGAGAAAGCTTTACTTTTGAAATCAGATTGTGATTGGTTTAAAATGGAATAACCAGCTAAGCTCTTTTTAAACGTATTTATTATATGTATGTATTTATGAATGTACTTTTCACCTGATTAAATGGAGATTACTTTTTAAAACAGAATTGTTATTGTTGTTATTATTATTTTGTGACCTAATTGAATTTATACTAATTGGTTGTAATGCTAAAAGGGAAGTTTTGTGGGGTGCATTGAATTAGTTGCCAAAAATATGTGACTATCTTCACCTAATTACATTTCATTGCCAAATCCATACCAAATACTTTCGTTCTCTTTGTTTTCTATGGTTTTTTAAATTTTCATTTTCTTTTGGTAAACTTATATGTTTTGGGAAATTACCGTCAATTTTACATCTCATAGTTTTTCAGATAAATAAAAGAGTTTTGGTAAGGTATAATTACTCGATTTCAATGTCAATATTAACCACATATTGGATTCGAGTTTACAATGATATTCACGAATTGCATAATAATTAATTAAGCTTGATATAAGGTTTTTTAGTAATAGTATAAAAATTAAATATACTATAAGTGTGAGAAACAATAACCAAATGTAAGACTCATGGTTTTGAAAGATACTTTAAAAAGGAAAATTGTCTAATATATATAAAAAGCAACATTTGAACATTATTCTAGGACGACCATAAATTTTTAAAAAAATATCAAATGAATGCCCCAAAAATACATACGAGGATTTCATACTATGTAAAATAACTTAACTTAATAGGCACATGGAAACAATTATTCCTTTGATCGTCGCATATGTTCAGTAGATGATGTAACAATGAATATTAGAAGTGGTCTCATCAAATGTAATATCAGGGTAGCGTTTTTAACTTTGGATTTTAAAAAAAAGAAACGTAGCTAATTTTTGGAAATTATTTTTTCCTAAAAAATAATGAAAGAAATAGTTTATAATTTTGTGTAATAAAAACTAATGACATTAACAAATAGTCTTATATAGAAAATTTGATTAGACACTAACACTCATCATATTACGTACTTTGGTAGGAAAAAAGAAGAAAGATTATTGAAAATGCAAAAAATTTGTGAATTTTAAGGATCTAGCAGCTGTCATATTGATATTTGTTGTCCAAAACCATAAACTATTTCACCAACTCATGTGTTTTCCATGTGCATTACAATCTTTGCCAAACTTTGTATATTTATTTATGATATTTAACTATGGTATTACAATTGTATATTGTTGGTGTAAATGGGAGTAAACTAAAAAAACATACCTTCAAGTTTGATTGTTTTACAAAAGATTCTTGTGAAATTTATATTTGCAAAACGACGTATGTGATTTTAAAATTTTGCCAAAAAATATTTTTTCATTAAAAGTAGTAATGTTTTGAAAGGTATTTCAATAAATTTAACATTTCTGTAGTTTAACCATAGTATTTAAAAATTATTCATTAACATTTGAGTAATACTCGGAATTTATTCATTTTATTATAATTTTTTAAAAGTTACCATCACGTTTTAATTGCAAAAAATATTTGTACTTTTAAAAAAATTCTAAAATTTAACACTAAATTATATTGTATTATTATTATTATTATTAACTATGCTGCAAAGTTTCAATTCATTATAGACAAGATTGTCCTTTTTCATAATGTAATTTCAAAATGAATATCATGTTTTTGCTAACTTTCGAAATCACAAGCACTATTTTAAAGAAAAAAAATTTCACAATGACCTTTTTGCAAAACAGTCAAATCACTAGGCATGTTTTTCAAGTTTATCCTAAGATTTGGTTTACGTTTTTCACAAGTAGAAAAGGTTACTATGAAAAGAGGGACAAGACATTCCAACTACTATAGGAAATTAAGCATATTATGATGCATCAAAATTATATTTGTTGAAAAAAAACATATTTTTTTTGTAACAAAACACATGTTTCATTGACATTAAAATAAATTTTATGCGTCGTAAAATGCTAAATTTCATGCATCGCTAATATCCCATTTTTCGACGCATTTGCAACACTATAGTTGAGTTTTATACGTTAATAGTTATACCTTAGGTATACTATGGTATAACAATGTATATTATAGCATTTTGATAGTATATGTTAGATGAACAAATGTCCAAAATTGAATAAAAGAAATGAGGCTCCTGGGTTTGTAAGCATGAATGATATGATCTCTATTGGTATGAGGCCTTTTGGGATAAGTTCCAATAGCAAACCCACGAGGACTTGGGCTCAAAATAGACAATATCAATACCAATGTTGTGGAGATATATGATGTACTCAGACGTCCAACAATTGATATCAGAGTCACAACCTAACGCAAGTCGTTCCATGGATGAATCCTTGGAGTGTCGAACAAAGTTAATATGCATCGTTAATCACCAGTAATTCCTAAAAATGCTAATACTCTATGTAAGATGTGTCTTCCAATGCATTCAAGTGAAAAAATGTGTTCTTGGATGTCTGGATGATTATTTGAGTCAAGACTCGATGGGTTTTAATTTGTTCAAGCAGATGATTTTTGGACGAAAAAATTGTCCCACGTTGGCTATATAGCATTTTAATGATGCATTGAAATGATCTTTCTTAACGTAAACATGTTTTTCGTCACCGAAATCATATAGATGCGTCATGAAATGAAGAATTTCTTGTAAAAGAGATTATTTGTTATATAAGCATGTAAAAATATCACTACGCCATAGATGGCCTGTCGCAACTAAAATGGCTGGTGTTGCATTGAATTGTTGCCATTTTTGAAGGAAAAATTGATTTTTCGAAACACATTTTGAAAAGTATTGCAATGGATAGTTTTGTTGATCAAATACACTTTCATCACAATACTTTCAGTCTAACCGTTGCGAAAACCACTGATGAACAGTGAAAACATGGAAGTTGGATGTTTTGCCGCTTATTTTTAGACTGAAAATTGAAATAAAAAATGAATAAAAAAATTAAAAAAGTAGCATATAAATAGAATATTCACTGTCTTCCTCTAATTTTTTTTCTCTCTCTCTCTAAGCCTAATCAATCCCCAATTTCCAAATCCCTAGCTATCTCTTCTTCCTCTTCATATCTTTATGTAATTTAACTAAGGTAATATCGATCAATCTTTGTTTAAACCATCATATCAGTTGTTTAATTAAATTGATAATATAGAATCACAAAAAGAAGAGTTGTTGGATTGAAGAGAAGAATTGAGGAGCTCCGATCTCAACTTGAAGGGTAAAATACAAAGAATGAAGAATCCAAGAGGTTCAAAGAAACTACCGAGTAAGAACTCAAAGGCTACGAAGTTGAATTGGCTATGGACATGGCTTCAATTCAAACCCTAGAGGTTCTACTTATGTTCTTTCATTCTAATATTTATCGCCTTTTCATTGACTAGTTGAGAACAATTTTAGATTATATCAACCTCACATTTTAGAACTGACTCTTCAAAGGTAGGTGTTGGATCTATATTCCATCTTTTGAAACCATAAATTTTGGTTCCCGGTTAGTATTTATAATTAAGTTACCTCTTTAATTGCAAACAGAGCAGATTATTGAACCTAGATATCTGATGTTTGAAGTCAATTATTTTAGACAGAGCACTATTGATTCAACCATGGAGTAAATGAATGAATTATTGAGTTCATATTTATGTTTTCACTGATATTTTAATAAGTAGAATATTATTAAACTTCTTGAAGTATTGCTATATTTAATCATATATACTAATGGTCCTGTAAGAAAGAGTGTTTAGAGTTTATCCTTTATCATTTGTTTACTTAGTTCTTCGCTTGACATAATGCTAGGTGCTTGAATCTTTTTCTTTAAAAAAGAGTGGGTATACACAGCTATATGTGATTCTTTTGACTAAGAGCATTTGTATAAGTACTCACATCTATATATATATATCATTAATGATTTTTTAGCTTGCAGAAAACCAAGGCAAATATCATAGTAGCTGATAGAAGAACACGTTCATTCACAGTTTCTCTAAAGGCCAAAAGAGAAGGAAGAGTCAACTAAAAAGAAAAAAGAGAAATCTCATGGTAACATATGCAGTAGCATAGCTTTGGATTGCCATATTTACTTTTGTACTTACTTGTGCATAGTTATTAATTCAAGAAATGACTCTGAAGAATTCTTAGTTCATACTACTTTTCTGAAATGAATTTGAGAGGCACAAAATTTGGGATAAAAAATGGAACTGGGATTGGGGATATAGGTTGCGATGCTCTTAATGAAATCATTTGCAGCTTTTGTTTGTCGATACACCATTTGACTGTCAAGTAATTTTCAGCTTTGTGATCTCTTTTTCGATTTTTATTGTAGACTAGACTTCAAATTGGAGATATTGTGAAATGATGCATCAAGAGAATAACTTACTGTGGAATATTTTGTGGAGGTAAAGTCATTTTTGTTATGTTCTTTGAGAACAAAGGATTGATTGGATAATTTATAGTGGTTGTTATAGGAGTGAGTAATTTCAAAAGATATACTAGTCTTTTGGTGTGACATTGAAATTGATCATTTTTGCTTACTCAAATATGTAATGCTTCCATAAATATTATGCACTTCTTGGCATATGAGTTGTTGCCTTTCATGATTCAATTTGCAATATAGCCAAAGTCGAACCTCAGGCTTCACCCTCATCACCTAGCGCCTGCCAGGCTCATCACATTCAAAAGGTGTGCATCTGACACCATGATGAGTTTATTTAATGGAATTACCGAATAAATATGTTTTAGTGTAACCTCCATTAATTTCTAGAACTTCTTTCCTCTTGTTTTAGTTGTTGATTCTCTTACTAACTCAATAAGGCTTGATTGTGGATTGGTGTGCAAGGACTGACTATAGCATCTCTAGTGATGAGAGATCTCTGGTTCGTTGCTATTTAAACCCCTCAAAAATGGAAGTTATGTCAAGAATTACAATGTTTATGATATGGGATGACTTCTTACATTGGAATGTTTGGGTGATGTTCCTCATTATGT
>CATIWQ010281345.1:0-48986 GCA_949673415.1 Euphorbia schlechtendalii | reverse complement strand
AATGGGAATAAGAACACAGATGGATGTTTGTTGCTTTTGATGTTTCTGCACGTTTCTTGTAGCTAAGAAACCAAGAACAGCAGACCAAAGATGAAATTGCAGCAAAAGCAGACCAAGAACAGCAGGCCAAGGAATTGCAGCAAAAGCCAAGGAATCGAAATAACAAATTGTTTTGATTTAGAATTATCTTTGAACCAAGGATCGAATGAAAGAACGAGAGTGGATTATGTCTTTGATTGGATGCGTTTTGCACTTGTTATTTTTAAAGTTTTCAATTTATTTTAATCGTTTTCTTCAAACTCCAAACAAACCCCCCATTATTTACATTTTGATTTTTTTTATTCGACAAAAAAGTTTTTCAACGTTTATCACTTCTCGTGGGATCGATCCTGCTTCCACTATCGCAAAATCTAAGCAGGAATTTAATTTGGCGAATTCGACACTCGCCAATGAGTCTTAGTGTTGGCTAAAACCTCTTTCCATTGATTATTCCTCTTGTCAAAATGAAAAAAAACCACCTTATTCCAACATCTAAGAATTGGTCTATTTGTTTTCAATGTAGGTAAATTCATCGGTGAAAGAGAAGGGAAGTTACCTTACAAATGTTCCGAGATGACTGATCGAATACTAGCATCCCCAACCCACATGCTCTAGAAATGGAACCTTGAATAACCCGAATGCCATCTGAACAAGAGTAAAATAGCGAATGATAGACTGAACAATGGAGTGGAAGAACCACTGAGAGATAGTTTGCCAACTTGCAACATTTTCAATCCACTCTTCTGTTACCCCCATTGCTGTTATACTAGGTGTAAACTGGACCCAAAGTGGTAGGTTCAACCAATTCCCAGTTATCAATGAACCTCCAAAAATTAGCGCAACTAATAGAATTCTATGCATTACCTGTTTTTTCATGGCTGCCAAGGACCACAATGAAATCGCCAATTACCGCCAATTCCCTAATTTAACTCTTGAAAAACAATAATATCATTATACATATTTCGTCTCTTGATGGAAAAATTACTGCCATATATCAACCCAAAATATTGTATCACATTATTTAAAACATAATTCACAATAATCACCTGAGAAGTATATAAGGAAATAGAAAAGTTGACTCCCGAAGGAACTGATTTAAGAACCCGTAAACTTGAAGGATTCTTGTAATTAAGAGTCACCAATTCGAACCCAATTCTCGTCCAAAAAGCCATCTCTATCCTTTCAAAATTAACCATCGGTTTTGCAATACGAAGAAGTAAAGGTTTAAAAGAAAAAGCAAGATTAGAGACCATTCACTAGGTTTCAGAATTATTGAAACCCCGATAATTCTAGTATAGACAATTCATTGAGAATGGCCTCGGGTGCTTCAACACAACACCAACGACTTTGAACCTCCCCGTTTAATTTTCCTGCCCCTTAGCCATGGCTCCCCATTTTCTTCTTCTTCAGCCTGATCATTCGAAGACTTCACTGCTATAGCCTTCCATTTGGTGTTACTAGCATTTGAGGACCAAGGGCCATTGAGATTGAATTCTAAATTAGTTCCTTCAAGATTAAAAATACGCTCTTGAACCGAAGGAGTACTACGTGAATGCTCAATTTGATCCGCTGCTCTATAAACATCATGATCTTCTTCATTGTCAACCAAACACTTCCTCAGACTCCTCCATGGAAGATTCAGTCATATGATGATTAATATATCTTTCTTGTCAAGGTCTTTCTCGATATTTCTGAAAACTCATCCGATTGGGATATCGGATTTGTTATTCTTCCTTTCCTTGAATAGCTCCTCCTTTTGTTTACTCCTCTGAAGAAGAATAAGATTCGGCTAGTCAGTCTTCTTTTCATTGGTCCTTCAGGTGTGCCTATCCTCTTACTTTTTATTTGTCTTGCAGTCGTAAATTTTGCATCCTACTATGCCACAAAGCTTGCAAAAATCTGGTGGATTTTTATAAACAATATCAATCCACAATTCCCCTCCTTCCCTCTTGATTCCCACTATCCCCAGCAGCGAGGTTGACATGTCGATATCAACCAATACACGAGCAAAGTGGCCATAACTACCTTCTCTAGTCGCCCTGTCAATTCTCAACAAAATTCCAAAACAACTTGTGATTTCATAAAGGGTCCTAGGATCCCAATATTCCCAAGGAAGATTTTAAAGACATACCCAAACCTGGGCATTGGTAGCCTTATGCGCATAAGGGTTGAAATCTGGCACCCATGGTTGGATTCTGAATATTTAGATCTTGAGGTTAAGGCCGCCCTTACTTCAAACTTGATTCTTTTCCTCCAATGATCCCAACATAATGTGGAAGTAGCCCATATTAATGGAAATCAAACGCCATTGCATACCTATTCCCAAATCTTAGTGAGTTTCACCTTAAGATCCTCCGTTTTTCTAGGAGAATCACCTTTTGATAAAATATTTCTACCAATCAAAGAGTAGGAACACATCTTTACCCTCTAATCATATACCTCTTGTGTAATTTGGACTGATTTGAATCCGTCTTTTTTGCTAACAGTAGCCGTTGGCGGTGTTGGATCATTCTCCGGCAAAGCTATTATTAACTGCTGCAGCGTACGACTTTAACTATTACTATTGTCCTTGTTGGAGCTCCTCATGATAAGATTTCCTATATAAAGATGTGCAATATTTCAATTTGAAGAAGCAGAATCCGCAAGAATCAATCCAAGAAAATCAAGAACTATGGACTGCCGAAAACTTCAACATTAAGATAACAAAGAAAACATTGTAAAACAAGAAAACCAAGGAAAGCCAATAATCGAAACTGTATCCCTATGAAACCTTTAAAGGAAAGGTGATGGGTTTGCTGGAGAAGAAGAAAACTCCGTCAAGAAAGAGGATGAATATTGGAAATAGTGACCGAAAGAAGACAACCGGTAAAAGAAAAACTCTAAACCCTAGTAGAGCTTGAAAATTTGCAATCTCCAAGACTTTCCAATGAAATTAGTATGATTGGCATAGCTATAGATTTATATTTATTTTTATGTACCGTCATGTTCATGGGCATTGTTACAGTTCTATCTTCCATATTGAAAGTTTTCAGGTAATGGACTATTATATATGTGCCACAAAAGCACTATAAGAGTAGAGACAGAAGTGATTTCAATCGTCTAGTGTCCCATCTAAAGTATGTTCAAGCTATTGGCCTTCAAAATAACGATCGTGGCTATACATTTATGCTTGACAATATTGGGTTTGTGCTCTAGAATTCAAGAGTTATGGAAAAATACGTTGACATACTAGAAGATGGGTTTTAAAGGATCTTGATATATGGGAGTAAGGTTATTCGAATGAGGTGGATCAGAGAGTGTATTCACCACCTGCTTTTCCATGAAATGAAAGTGTTTGAGAAGATTCGTTTAAAATCAATATAATTTCAATCAAGGGATTGAGTGTTAGTCTCCCCTCTGTTAGAGATGTTAGGATTATCCCACATCGGTATAAACATGAATAATGAGTAGCATATAAGTGGAGTGGATTGGGCTTTAAAACAAGCCACTTGTTTTATGTTAGATGGTTTCGACACTACTTGTATGCTCACTCCAACTATTAAGCCTGACACTCTCCCGGCCCATGGATTCTCTACATGGTATCAGAGTGAGAAGAAGGCCTAACAACCAAGATCTTGGGTTCATGTTAAAATTCCTTGTAGAGTTTGGTCTAGCGGAAAGGCTAGACCCATTGATGACCGTGAGCCTCCGAAGAGATAGGCCAAGGAATGTCTGGCAAATGGCAACTGGTCTAGGCCCAGTTGCACTTGACGGGGAGTGTTCACTACGCCATAGATAGCCCGTGGCAACGAAAATGCATAGTGTTGCCCTTCAACCATTGCAATTTTTAAGAAAAAATTAACTTATAGAAACAAATTGTAAACTATTCCAAATTAGTTGCAATAAATATGAAAATCCGTATAACATGCAACAGATTAGTCTATGTCATTGCTTAAAACACTAAAGAATGAGGTGTGGGTTAAGTGAATAGTAAAATAATTTGGCGGGATTATATCCCGCTCAATTAATTGACTGTCAAAACTAATTAAAAAAATAAAATAATAAAATAAACTCAAAAAAATCTCAAGTAATTAAACAAATTCTTTATTCCTCACTTTTTGCTTCCATCTTCTCAATTGGCTTCTCTCTAAAATTCCTAAATCCTTCCCTAAAAAATCCCAAACCCTTGCTAGAGTTTTGTGAAAATTCTGTTTAAATTAAAGTTTACACTCACTAGTGTTCTTGCTCTGCCATTTGTGTTTCACAATTTGCTTTTCTATGTTTGTGTTTCTTTCTCTGCTCAATCGGACTCGTTTGTGCTAATTCTCTTCGTATCTTCTTAATTTTCCCTTAAATTTTGTTTTTTGATACTCTTTGTGCATGTTGTTAAAAAATTATGGTTCGGTGATTTTGGTGTTTATAGGTAGTGCTTGGTGTTTATGGGTTTTGTTCGTAAGTATTTTCCAAGTCAGTGTTTCTTCATTTCTTGTTTCAAAGTATTTTCTAATTGTAGCTTGGTTCAATGATTTTGTTTCCTTGCTTATTCCGATATTTATTCTCAATTTTCAAGTATTTTGTAGGTTTAGGGACTTTGTAATCTCACGGTTCAAAGGAAATGAAGGTGGTAAGAACCAATATTTTATTAACAAAAATAGATTCTATTGAGAAAATCACTCGGATAGATTCTCGATTTGATTTAAGGAGAATAACAGAATTGAGAGAGAGGATTTGATGAAATTTTGAAGGGCAAAGGCAACATTTTGGCATTTATAACATCAATTGGATTGAGTACTCAACATTTCTATTGCTTTAGGAAATTGTTAATTTTGAATAACAAAATAATAGTAATATGAAACAGCCTGATTTTGGGAATGAAGAAAAACATATATATGTTTCCAAGTTAATGATTCACTCGCAAATCCTAAATTTCCTCCATTTTGATCTTTCTTTTGGTGATTGATTTACAATCTCATATTCCTAAATTTCTTATTTTTTTATATACATTTCATATTGTTATTTAGTCATTTTGGATTGTTATTTTGGGTTTAATTGTGCATTTTTGAAAATCATAGTGGATTTTGGTTCAGTTTACAGTCACCATTAAGCAACATAATTTTCAACTTAAGTTAGCACTACTTAGTAGTAGAAAAGATTTTTCTAAATTTGAGTATATTATCTTACATGATTTTCTTACAAGCTTGAGGGTTATGCTTACCTATATTGGTCATATCAAAGTTCATTGAAGTTGTTAATGGTTAAGTTGGTTAATTATATGAATATGGAGGACTCACTTCTCATCCTCTGTCTTTGATCCTAATCAACCTCAGACAATACCTTTTCATGAGTAAGCTGCTACATTTTGACTTTATATTCATGCTTATTCTGTGGTCAATTTTATTATACATTTGATTCTATTTTGTAGTCGTATATTTTGGTTCAAGGATTTGAATTATCATCTCAATATGATTGACTCAGAGATAAGAAAACATGTGGCTCTCAAGTAATGGGACAAACTTATCAATGGAGATAAGGTGAGAATTCTTATTTTAAAACTCAAATTAAGATGATTAGTTAATGGAGTGTTCTTGTGTGGTAGCTGATTCAAGAGATTCGCAGCGGGAATGAATGTGTTCGATGGATGGAAAGAGGGAGAAATAAACTTCCCTCTCACTTACAAGTATGAGATAAATTCCAATGGATACATCGAAGAGAACTTGAAAGAAGGGCAAAAGAAGAGATCCCCAGCATGGTAAGTACATGAAACTTCAATGAGATTATTTTGATAATGAGATGACTAAAGTAGTAAGCAGCTAAGCATATTTTCGGTTACGTGTTTGACATAACAATGTAGGTATGACAAAATACTTTGGTTAGGAAAAGGTATTGAAGATGGATGTGTTAAGAGTTTAGACATTGCTTTGCTGCTACAACTGGTCAGCTTGTTGGTTAGTTTGTAACTTATTTTATTGCTATGTTGTTTGGAAGTGATGGAACTCAAGAAACTGCATTTAGCTTTTATTAATTAATTCAATTATGTCTGATGTGAAATACTATTAAGTTTTTTTAATTTTCTACCTTTGTGTTAGTGTTAAGGTTGATAAGCTGAAGAACAAAATTGGGTATATATAATATGTACATCGTGAAAGCTAACCAAATTGAGCACTAAGTAATCATAGGTGAATTTTTTGTCATCTTTAATTGATTGTAAAGTGAATTATGAAAACTCACTTTCTTCTTTTTTTTCCTCCTTTGCTAACAAAGGAATTTCCTTAAGTTTTTTGTTTTAATATCAGACTTGAGTGCAAGTGAGAAGTAAAAAAATGTGCAAGTATATGCAATATTAGGGCCATCATCATCTACATAGGTTTCTTAGTTTTGGAACCTACATGTTGGTGTTATGTTCTATATAGAGAGAAAACATTCATAAGGACCCACCAAAAATCTAGACACGGGTATATTATGAATGTTAAATATTCAAGTTTGAAATTGTAGTATAATGTCCTTAATTCAAACACTTAAGCATTCAACATCGTGACTTGTAGATTAGCATTGTTGTGGCTATCATGGTTGAACTAATTTGTGCAGAGGATTGAGGCATTGGTGGTATAGTAAATTTTCTTAGGGATGAGATGAACTGAATCCGGTCATATTTTTTACCTACAATATGTAATACTTGTAAAGTACTAATAGGGGCTACCTAAAGGGTGCTTGAGTTGTGTGAATTGAATGTATATACACTTGAGTGAATTGGATGTTTTTACAAACAAATGGAGTACTTATAGAGTTCTTTAAAGAAAATAAAAAGGTAAATTGATATGTGGGTTTCCTTTAAAATTTTTTGTTTTGTCCTCTTTAAAAAGTGAACTATTTATATATTGTTATTTGGTACCTTTATGATATTTTAGGTCTTGCTTTATGTTGTTTGCTTAGTAAGTCTTTTGCTTTTTGTATTATGAAATCAGTTTAGGTTCTTATGAAGAAGGAAAATGGTAAAATTCTCAAAATAAACTAAAGCTGGAAAGGTTAGCGAAGGTAATTTGATTATGTAAGTTAATGGGCAGTAATGTTTTATTTCATTGTTAAATGTGTGTTTAACTTACAACTTTACCTACTTACCAATTTTAATAATAGAAACTTTCATCATAAGCATCTATTCGAAATTAACTGCTCCTCTTAACTTAGTGAGTTTTCACAATTGCTACTTCTGCTTGTCTGTTTTAGAAAAATGAATTGCCTTAGGCCTTAAAAGATGAAGAATTTTAATTCCAAGTTTGACTCTTCTAAGCATGATTCATAATAATTTGTTCAGTATGATAAACTGAATCTCATTTGATTATTATTGTTTTTCTCCTGTTACAGTAGCCATGAAACTCCAGATGAAGTGCAAATATGTGACAACGCAGAGAATGAGAGCACAAGAAGCTAAAAGTAAAGGCAACAATCATTAATGCTACTACTAAGAAAAAGTTACCAATGACGATGAGAAGATTAAGTTTAGTTTGCTTATGTACTTCTAAATATTTTTATAAACTTATGTTTTGCGAACATATGAACAACTTTATTTAAAGTACGAAGAGTTCAAGGAAACAATTTTATTGCTTGTTGACAAAATCTGAAATTTGTAATTATATTTGTGAGTCAAATAGTATTTCAATTATATAAAATGGGGTTTTGTATAATACTGAAAATGGTTGCCAAAAGTTAAAAAGCTGTGTAATATAAAAATAGTGGTTGCAACAATTTTCATGTTGCGTTGCAATTACAAAATAAAGTATGATTTAGATGGTGTTGCAACTTGGGAAAAAGGGTTGCAAACTCGAACTAAACGGTTGTTAGCAGTAAGGACAGAGGGTTAACAGTAACGGTGAAGGTTTTGTTGCAACGACCAAAAACCATTGCCCAAGATGGAGGATACGTTGCAACATGTGCTTTAAGCATCGAATTATATGTGCATTGCTATAGTTCAAAAAAACGTAACAACAAGTACCTATGGCCACGGCAAAAAAAGAAACTCGATAATTTTCAAAAAACTGTTGCCCCAGTAACTGTTGCAACATTTTTAAGTAATTTATGCATCAGTTTTTGGTTATTGCTATAGGCCATCTATGGTGTAGTGGTTGGAGATGTTAAAATTATCCCACATTGGTAATAAACATGAATAATGAGTAGCATATAAGTGAGGTAGATTGGGCCTTGATATAAGCCAATTTGTTTTGTGTTAGAAGGGCTTAACCCCACTTATATGCTCACTCCAACTATCAAGCCGGACACTCTCCCGGTCCAATGATTATCTACACCCACTTAGCTCCCTCTACGGACTTGGATTAATCTCTTACGTAGGTTTGAGTTTAATAACGGGTGATTTAATCACTTCTCCACTCTTTCTCTTTCCTTTATCCTGAGAAAATTCATTGCTCTTGTTAATTGTCATCATCAGACAAAGAAACAACTTCATTTCTACATGCCAATTATTCAAGAGAAGTATTCTTGCATTCCTCGGATTTGGATTGAGTTTGTCTCTCCGCTAAGGTCACTCCTTTGACTCGGATTGTTTTAAATTGGAAAAGTATTTATTTAGGATTATTTGTTTAGGAAGTTTATTCAATTTATGATTTATGATTTTTGTTATTTATTATTTATATTTCCTTTTCAATAATTTTCCTATATAAAGATAATAGTATTATTGAAATAAATAGCTTTTTTAATTCGAATATTTGAACAAGAATTTTTTTGTTATGTTACTTCCTATAAGTCTTAAAGGTTGAGATTTCTAAGGTTTTTAGATAGGTCCATTTCTTTTGATATTGTGATGCCAATAGATTTTGATAACAATAGTAATCTTTCATCTTGCGTATGATCAATGAAATTAAGTGTGTGTATATGGTCTTTCGGTATGCTTCTGTTCCAACGGGTGTCGATATTATTACTTTCTTTCCGGTATCCTGCTTGATCGATGGGATCTAATATCTATCCACGTGTTTCCTTCCGCTGCATCACCAACATTGTTACCTACAAGTAACACAGTTAAAGATTTCTCATGTAACATAATTGCTGAGCTAGAAGTCTAGAAAGCTAACTAGGCAACTAGACTCAACCACCTCTCCATAACTTGGCGGGAAATACAGCTTAGTTAGCTTAGTTAATAAGTAGCCTTGTACTAGCATAAATAGAGGCATAGTGTTGTAAACTTATACAAAATCTAATCAATTGAATCCATTTTATCAAACTTTCTTCTTTATTTTCTTATATTCTAAAAAATTGAAATAATCCTTAATAAGTGAAGGAAATCAGAATGAACTTTAACAACTGATTGCAAAGCTATGAAATTGGCTCAAGTTTCACTATTTGGTGAACATATGAGGAGGAAACTAAGATTTTGCCGCAGAGCATGAAAATAAAGCTATGGAACTTTGTGGTTCTTGTAAAGAAACAGAAAGGAGAAAAGAGTTTCCATTTAATTATTTGAATTTTTGAAAACTCAGAGCTCTGGGGAAAGTGCAAAGTTGTTGATTCTTTACATTGTTACTGACGAAACCACCGTACGGGCAATATGATAAGTGTTAAAACAACACTTAAAAAAAGCGGAGTAAGCTATCAATGCATATGGTTTTAAATTAACCTTCCTTAAAGGTCAATGCGGATGGTTCTAATTAAAGAACCGTCTGTATTGCTCATATTTATGCTGACTGTTATTTAATAAACCGTCAGTTTAACATTTTTAGTATAGTTATTAAGCAATACGGAAGGTTAAAATATAACAATCGTCCGCATTTCTCATAAACCATCAAGCAATACGGATGGTTCAAATATAAGAACCGTCCGTATTGCTCATAAACCATAATCCCTAAAATAGAAGACTGGCGAGATTCTGCTTCACAATTCTTCAATCTCTCCTCTTTTTTTGCTGCTAAATGCCTCCATTGTTCTCCTTTTAAAGAGCAACGACGGTGGCCGGGAGGACTGCTGGAGCCAAGAAGCTACGGCGGTTTTGGTTGACGCGTGGGGGGAGAGGTATATGGAGCTGAGCAGAGGGAATCTGAAGCAAAAATAATGGAAAGAAGTAGCTAACGTTGTGAGTAGTAGAGGGATTATGGAAAACTGGCGAAGACCGAGGTTCAGTGTAAGAATTGGATCGATACGGTGAAGAAGAAGTATAAATTGGAGAAATTGAAGATGGCCGCCGGTTCTCTACCGAGTAAGTGGCCATTTTTTGAAAACCGCAGCAGTGGTGGTTTGAAACCGCATCAATTTCACCAAGGGAAATCCCAATCGAAAAGCAACTAGATAACGAAAAGCATAAAACTCTGCTCTTCTCTCTCACCGTCGTTCTTTCCTTCATAACTCTGCTCTTTACCTACTATTCATGTTCTTGCTCAACACGGACTGAGGGATTCAATATAAAAGTATAAAATAGGTTAGTTGATTGCTTGATTTTTGTTCTATGGATTGGATTTTGAATTTTAGGGATTTCTGACGTATATTTTTTTAAAACTGACAAAGATGAGTTGCGTAAGTAGGTGCAGCAGAATCGTTTGGCTTCTTTCCAGTGGACCATGTGACACTATACTATCTCAAATTGACAGGTAGAAGTGATGAAACTGTAAGTGACTGATTACTAAATGCGACCAATTCACTTGCTGGTTGATTGAACGAGCTATTGCAGGTAGCAAGGATAGAAAATACTATTTAAAAGCAAACAAGATGTTTGTAGACTATAGTGATTTTTATATTTAGGAATTCTTTATTTTCTTTGGATTGTGGTCGTTATCAGTTCCTTCCCTTTTCTGTCATTTTGTTTTTTTATATAGATTATTGTTCTCACAGTTAGTTAAATTGTGTTTAGGTTGATGAGATTGTTAATATGAGTTGTCCCCTTAGAAGGCAGATATCAAGATGTTCCTGCATGCATTAAGAGGTGCCTTCTCATTGACTTATTACTATGTAGAGAATATAATATAGACATATTTTCCCTAGAAGGGCCTTGTCTTTTTAGTGAACTAGAAATTTGTTTATGCATAGAAATGGCCTTATGTCTCCCAAAACATTGAATTTCAATTTTATCAATTTATTTAGAAAATTGTTTTGATACGAATGTGAAGTAGGATGCAAGTGAATGGCCTGTAATAGAGCCGTTACCTTCTTATGGAAGAGGGAGAGAGAGACTAGGAGGAAGACATATTAGCCTTGTTAATGGAAATAGGCTTTCCAATGTCATTATTACAGGTACTTGCCATTTCTGTTAACATATTATAAAACTTGTATTTTTCATATATAATGTAATCACATCTATCATGCTTCCGGGAAGTATAGATATTGGGTGAATTGGAATCATTGAATAAAAAATGTGTTTGGCTCTTCAAAACAGTTTTTCGTTCTAGAATTCAAACTATTTTAACTGGTCGCTTCATTGGAAATGAATGTGTTTCGATGTGTGTACAAGCTTACTGCAGGACCCCGTGGATTTTACTAAAATAATATAATTCTAAGCTTGTAAATTCTATATTTTAATGCAGGAAACAATGGAGCGATCGATGGTCAAGGGAAGATATGGTGGGAATTATGGTGGAACAAAACATTAGAACATACAAGAGGGCATCTTGTGGAGATAATGAACTCTCATAATATTCTTATTTCTAACCTCACTTTCTGAAATTCTCCTTTTTGGACTATTCATCTGGTTTACTACAGGTACACATTTCTTCCTCTCATGTTTTCTATTTCCTTCCAGTTCTGGCATCCATATATATTTCACTCATCAAAGCTTCATGAAAACTGATTCGTAAGTGCATTTATCTTTGTTTCAGTAACATTGTAGTTAAAGACATGATGATTTTGGCCCCCCTCAATGCCCCAAATACGGATGGTATAGACCCAGGTTTGTTTCCCATCTTTCTTCCCTTTATTCGCTAAAAAAAACCAGCGCAATTTGAAGGCACTCAACATAATTCAATTATTTAATTAGAGAAAAATTATAGTACAAACTCCCACTTATTGAGTTAAACTGAACAATCAGTCGATTATTGAGTTTTCACACAATTGTCACAAATCATACATGATTAATCATGACTTGTTATAATTTCGATCAGCAGTTAGTAAGAATTTTCTTTACTGTTACTTTCTGCAGGTTGGACATTGGAGATGGGAAAGAGCTTTATCTTGAAGATTGTCCACTGTCAAACCTCCGTCAACAATGCATAAAATATCTAGGACCTGTATGTTTGCTTGATTATTATATAGCTTCAACTTGACATATGTTTTCCACAAGACAGTTTATTTTTCAACCTTGTTCATAACATGATTATTTAGTCTTCGATAATCTTTTTGAATTGTGATGTTTGTTCTTCTTTTATAGTCTTATATAATATTGCTACATGTTTGCTGCAGTTTCCCGCTCCCAGAAATGCTCGGTATATTAACACTCTTTCAAAGTATCATCTGCTTAATCTTCCTGAATTCATTTTAATGCTTCTTTTTTATTCTTATTCTAAAAATTTCCTTCGCTCGATGATACAACTAGTTTTCTTTTTAACACAACTTCTGAAGTGGCTATAGCTAGGTTATAAAGGTTGCAAGTTTGCCTTAATTATGCAAGAAGTTAAATTGCATTAAATTGCTGAAGTACAGGGCTCCCTTCAATCCAATTTACATAGCTCATAAATGAAGTTTAAAATTTTATTTTTTTAAAAAAAATTTGAGCATTCGGGACGGTTCACTTAAGAGAGCCGTCTCGAAAGCTCCTTATTCCGGACGGTTCTTATATAAGAACTATCCGTATTGCTCTTTATGAACGGTTCTCATATAAAAACAGTTTGTATTTCTCTAAAAGACAGCATTCCAGATGGTTCTCTTAAAAGAACCATCCGGAATGCTCTTTATTCCGAATGGTTTAGAACCGTTCGCATTAGTTCCTAAGCAATCGCGTCGCGGCCTGTGCGAACGGTTCAAAACCGTCCGGAAAGGCCCAAAACAACCATCCCAAAAAGCCTTTTCTGTACTAGTGAATTATCAATGAAAAAAGTTTAAAAAAAGATTCAAATGGATGGAATATGGATAAAAAGTATTGGTAATTTGAATAGAGCTAGAAATGGCTAAGTCTAGAAGAAGCTTTCTAAAAGAAGCCTTGTTTACAATCGAGATTGAAGACTCGCTCTCATGATATTCACTATGGAGAAACAGTAGCTTCTAACTAACAAAGTCACGATGACAAAATATCGTGAGATGCCAATGTCAACTTGCGGCTATGATCTTCCCAACTCACTTTTACAACCACCAAAACACTCATAACTACCAACAAAAACGACACCTTTTCACCAACCAATAAGGAGTGAAATAACACAACTTTTCACCCCTATATAAAGGTGTTTTTCGACTAGAATATATATAGAATATCATAGAATTCATTTCAGGAATACAAGAAAAAACATCTTTTGTTCTTTGATAGAAATTATTTAAACTCTAGCGAAATCTTTCTCTTTGTAGATTTCTTCTTATTTTTAAGATATTATTGTTGTAGTGTACTTAAAAGGCACTTAACAATAAAATCATTATTCTTCATATTATCTTCTTTATCTGCGATAATTCAGTGCTTATAAACAAGACATTTCATGCGAACCAAGATCGAGAGTGAATAAAGATTATCACGGTAGCAAGTCTGACAAACTTCAATAGAATACGCTTTGAATGTTGGAGCTATCGAATATTCTATTCACTTATATCCCCTTTATTACATTTAAGTTTTTATACTTCGTGTTTATTTGATTGATTTCTTTTTTATACTATATGTTTAGAAAAGTTGTAAGTTGTTAGAGTTTATCATTTGCGTTCTACAGTGTTCGGGGTAAGTTTTACTGCTCATAATCACTTGTCATTTGTGCTTACTTTATATATAGGAGTGTATAGGAATATTGTCTAACAAAAATGATTGTTATATATTTATCATATATAAGATATTTAGGGAGGAGATACCTGTCTAAATAATTTACGTTGTGATCACCATTATTAGGAGTAAACCTTTATGACTAGGCTTCTTGCATGCATACAAAAAGGAATAACTCAATATTCATGAGTGTTATATGATATGATTTGAACATGTTTATGAAGGATATAATATCAAGAGCTAGAATAAGCATTTCAACTATATTGAGTATAATTTCAATTGTTGTTTATATATTTTCTATTACTTTTTCTAACCTTGAATATTTTATTTTTTTCTTCGCGACACATTCTTGATGAACTCTCACTTCCTCGTGGGATCGATATTTCTAAGATTGCATCACAATCGTATACTTCCAGTTTCCGCTTTTGTATTAACTATTGGTATTAAGAACATCTATAAAACTTTGCACTTCTAAATAGTCGGTATAATAGATGCAAACTAGTTTTTTGCACTGTTGCTAAGGAAGCGCTATAGCCGTTGAACTTATTTGATTTCCTTATGTTAGGTGTGCATTCATAAAATTATTATTCCTACTCCATGCATGATTTCATTCAAGATTATTATCTATTGAAACCAAGTTAATAGTACTTTACAGTACTAAAAATGTTTTGGAAATAATAAATTTTCTAGGATAATGAAATTAATTGAGTACTAAGAAGACTCTTAATTAAACAAGTTTACTTGAGTTTGTTTAAGGAAAAAATACCTCAAATTATTGAGTTTTGATTAAGTTATGGCTTAAATTAGGAAAAACTAAAGAAGGCTGACTATTACATAGTTTACACGATATAGACTCAGCGAAGACAAGTAGCTTTTATTTCTGAAAAGCTGAGTACTTTTAACACTTAGAGAATATAATGACATATATGCTCTTAACATTATCTATGAGAGATGGAACATACATTTGATGCTTTTCAGGAGAAAAAGAGCTGAAATAAAGAAGATATTCAAGTGGTCCTCACAATAAAAAGGTGTCAAGCGGTATGTTGGAGACTCCACACTAGCATCCAAAGCAAAAGGTATGCCTGACATTCGCCGTTTCTCAGTGTCTTTGCACAACTCTTCAAAGTCAGTAATTAGACAAATCACAAGTCTCCACATAGAATCTTGCGAGTCTCTCTACCAGAATGAAATTGCTTAAAGTAAATGAGTTTTTGGCACATCAAGATTAAGGGATTTATCTCGCGCTTCAACATTTGAATTCTCTATCTATAAATGTCCTAGAATTTATTTCAAATAAACAAATTCAAAAGCTTTGAAAAGAAGAGAAATTGAAGATCAACTTAGGATGAAAAGTTTGCAATAGCTACTTCCAAGACCTTCAAGTATAAGTAGAAGATTAAAGCAGGCTTTCAAACTTGGTGAATCACCTCGAATTTCCTAAAGAGCTGAAATATTGTCGAAATATTCCCAACATTTGTAAATTCCAAATCAAGCATTTGAAGTAAAAGCTCATTTTTTAAATCATTTTTTAATAAGGAGAAACCATCTTAGATTTATCATTGTAAAAGGATTGACTTTTATAAATTGAAATCCTTAGTTCTCAAATTCTCAATTCAATTCTTGAGTAACAGTTTTGGAAGGGTACCTAAACTATAGTTGAGTGGTAGTTAGAAAGAAAGGTACTTTCTGTTATTGAGTATACCCACTGTATAGTCTTCTATGCCTAAGGAAAGAAAGAAATGGTAGAGGATTAAAGTTCGGAAAGGAATACAGGGATTAGAGGTAGGCTCGAGGATGAAACATGCTAAATCTCAGGGTTTTGAAGTTCCATCCTTTGTCACTTGTCTTTATAGTTTCTTGTTCATTCATCATTCTCTTTGTTTTATAAGTTAAGCTTGAAAAACCAATCCAAGCTGAGTAAAGTTCTCAACACAAATTGAAGATAAAGTAAGTCAGTGAAGCTAAGTAGTTTGTAGTTTTAAGACCTGCTTTCAGTACATAGTTACTCAACATGCATCTAAAAGCTGAACTTGGAAAGAAATTTTTAAATCTTAAAAAGAACAAAGTAACTGCCTTCGCCCCCCGCTGGTGTGTTATTTAAGCTATCTTAGACCAACAAGTGGTACTTGAGCAAGTGCTTAGCTTTAAGACTCATCGCCCTTGAGTTAAAGATCCTAATGACTTATAATAACTTTTCTTCCAGCTCTAGGCATACAAAACTCCTCAAAGAAGGAATGTCTGTAACCGGGCCTCCAGTGTTTGATGAGCAAAACTATACATTTTGGAAAAATCAGATGAAAAACTTTATCCAATCACAGAGCATTCAAGCATGGCTAGCCATTGAGCTTGCCCACATAGTTCCCACAATTGTGCGAAATGGGGAGCAAGTCCTTGTTGATCAAGAAGACTATGATGACGCTGATTGAGGCTTCTCAAAGAGAATGCGGCAACCATTAATTACTTACATTGTGTGCTAGATCTTAGAAAGTTTAATAAGATCTCAGGCTGTAAGGTAGCGCAAGAAATTTGGAGAAAGTTGGAGATCACCTATGAGGGGATTGAAGGAGTCTAAGGTCAACCTCATGCTTAGAGAGTATGAGTTATTCAAGATGGGTGCCAAAGAGGATATTCAATCCATGAATACCAAGTTCATTAATATTATTAATGAACTGAAGAGATTGGGCAAGGAGTTCACTGAAGAAGAAATGGTGAAGAAGATCCTCTAAATTCTCACTGTTGAGTGGGATGCAAAGGAGATCGCGATCGAGGAAGCTCACGACCTAAAAAGATCTATAGATATGATGAGATCATAAGCACGTTGCTAAATCAGGATATGTCCCTAAGAAAATATATTGATGACTCCAAAAGGAGTAAAGGAAAGGTGAAAGAAGGAAGATCAATTATCCTGAAAGCACACTCATCGGACGAATCTAAAGGAAGTGTTTCAGATGAGCAGATATAACTTCTAACTAGGCGATTCAAGTGCTTCATGAAAAATGATGAGAAATTCCTCAAGATAAAATTTCCTAGCAAAATTAAGTTAACTCACTAGCGACACATAGCTGAGGAAGGACGAAAGAAGGAGCACAACAAAGACATAAATTGTTTTGGTTTGTGGCAAGAAGGGCCATATTTAGTCATCTTATCTTAAATCCAAAAAGGACAAATTCAAGAAGAGGTTCTTCAACAAAAATGAGGCACTTGCTACCACTTGGAGTGATTTAGAGGAGTCTTCATCATCTGATGAAGAAGCTACCAATTCTGCCAACCTCTACTTGATGATGATGGAGAATGATAGGGGCGAGATCTCAACATCTACTTCCAAGTGCAACTCATCCACTGTTGACTTTAAAGATGAGCGTAACAAAGGGGAAAACCCACAAATTAAGGTACATCTTGAAATCACTTTGTCAACAAAAGAATTCGTCTTGGTACTCTTTGATGTGATGAAGCTGACTAATAAGTATGGTAAAAACATCAAGGAGCAAGTGAGGAGAAGTGTAGATCAAGAAGATATAATTGCTTCCTTATCTCTTGATATCCGCTTTCTTCAAGAAAAAAATTGAATATCATGAATGTCAAAATAACAAGCTCACAAAGCAATTAGATGAGTTGACTATTGAGATAATAGCTTTAAAAGAGCAACGGGTTCCTCCTCCAACCAATAATCCATCTTCGAGTAACCAAACTCAAAATTCTCAGAGGAAGAGTTCCTTTAAAAAGAAGAATGCAAGCCAGCCCAAAGCTAAAGCGGTGTGTGGCTTTTGTGGCAAAGTTGGACATGTCACATTAATGTGTAGGTATAAAAATGGTTATTAAGATGAGTATAACTAGACTAATTTAAGCATGGCTAATAAGGGATGACCCAAATTGAATGCTTGTGTACCTAAGAAAACGTAACTGGTTTGCAGGTGAGCCTAAGATCCGCCGATGACACGAGAATGTGGTATTTTGATAGTGGTTGCTCTACACATATGATGGGAGATGAAAGCCAATTCATCTCATTGGAGCATAAAAGGAATGGAAAAGTCAGTTTTGGAAACAACCAAAAAGGGAAGATTGTTGATGTTGCATTGTTGATGTTTCTCATCCAATTAAAGAGGTGTCTTTGGTCAAAGCACTTAATTTCAACTTGCTAAGAATAGCCCAACATTGTGACAAAGACAGGAAGGTTACATTCAACTCGACAGGTTACTCAGTTATAAAGATGTACTCAACTATTCTTTTTGCTCTTAGAATTAATAATGTGTATATGATTGATTTATTCCCAGGCTCCAATAATGTTTGTCTTGTATTTGTGGAGGATAATTTGTTGCTTCTGCATAAAAGGTTGGGTCATATAAATATGAACATTCTATCTAACTTAGCCAAAAAACAACTAGTGTTTACCAAGTATCAGCTTCTAGAAAGATAGACTTTGCTCAGCTTGCCTACTTGGTAAGCAAGTTAAAAAGTCATTTAAGTCTATAAACAGCGTAGTAGCTAAGAGACCATGGGAGCTCCTCCACCTAGATTTTTTTATCATGTTCAACCTATGAGCATAGGCAGAAAAAGATTCTCATTGTTTCTTGTTGGTGAATTTACGAGATTCACTTGGTTAGTCATGCTGAGTAGCAAAGATAAACCTTTGAGTATTTTTAGAATAATGATTGAAGTAGGAACTAAAATTACTAAAATATGAAGTGATCACGGACGTAAATTGGAGAATTTTTTTTTTAAGAATTTTATTCGGCACATGGTATTAACCACAACTTCTCTGCTCCTTATACCCCTCAACAAAATGGGGTTTTAGAAAGGATGAACGGAACAATAGTTTAAATAGCTAGATCCATGCTGAGTACTAATAATCTACCTAAGTACTTATTGTGAGAAGTTATTAACATAACATGTTATATCTTCAATTAAGTTTTAATTAGCCCAATTCTTGAGAAAACACCCTATGAGCTTTGATGAGGGTGCAAGCCTAAGATTGGTCATCACATATCATTTGGCTGTAGGTGCTTCATTCTAAACACCATGGAGTAACTAGGAAAGTTTGATCCAAAGGCTGATGAAGGTATATTCCTAAGTTACTCAACTCACAACAGGACATCTAAAATATATGTCAAGAGGATCGACTTATTAGAGGAGTCTATGCATGTAGGTTTCAATGAAACTAACAATGCAATTAGATAACCATCTGATGAAGATGAAGGAGTAAACCAGCTAGAAAATAAACTCAGTATACCACTCTCTATGCTTTCTAACCCAGCACAAGAGCCTAAAACTGAGGAAGTGAAAGGTGACGAAGATCTTTTAATCAACTTCAATGAAGCATAAGATCAACCGCAGCCTCAACAACCCAGCACAGAGACACTCATTGTAGATTTGAATCTTCCAAGAAAGATGAGGACTCATCGCAATCACCCACTCGAAAGTATTGTTGATGATGTTCATAATCCTATTATGACATGAGGTTAACTTAGCAAAATGATGACCCATTTAGCTTTCACCTCATTGATTGAACCCAAGAAGTTTGAAGATGTAGAAGGAGATGATTATTGGATGATCGCGATGCAAGAGGAACTGGATTAGTTCAAACGCAATGATGATTAAGATCTTGTTCCTAAAACAAAAGGAAAATCAATCATCTACACCAAATGGGTTTTCAAGAACAAGCTTGATGAAGGTGTCACTATTTTAAAAAACAAGGCTAACCTTGTTGTTCAAGGTAGCTATAAGCAAGAAGGCATAGATTATGATCAAACCTATGCTTCTATAGCTCATCTTTAAATCTTTAAGGAATCAAGATTCCATGTACCTTTACATCTCATATGAATTTCAAATTATTTCAAATGGATGTCAAAAGTGCATTCTTGAATAGCTTTATTCAAGAGGAAGTGTATGTGTGCCAGCATCCAGGCTTTGAAGATACGAAGAATCCTAAGCATATCTTCTAACTGACGACAACTTCTATAGATTGAAGCAGGCTCCTAGAGCTTGGTATGAGAAGCTGAGACATTTTCTTATCAATAAAGGCTATGAAAGAGGGAAAGCAGATACAACTCTGTTTATCCAACGAATGAAGGAAGATGTGTCACATGTCCAAATCTATGTGGTTGACATCATCTTTGGAGAAATAGAAAAGAAACTATGCAAAGAGCTCAACAAGCAAATGAAGAGTGAAATTGAAATGTCAATGATGGGCGAGTCTAACTTTTTCCTTAGATTACAAATCAAGCAAGGTGAAGATGGAATCTTCATCAGTAAAGCAAAGTATGGCAAAGAAGTCTTGAACAATTTTGGTATGGAGCATTGAAAGCCAACGTCCACTCATATGGTCACTAACATAATTTTGAGTAAGGATGAAGCTGGTAAGCTTGTAGAAAGCAAATTCTACAGAGGTATTATTGGCTCACTCCTTTACTTAACTACTAGTAGGCTTGATATTCAATATTTTGTGTGATATTGCACACGTCATCAAGCTGGCCCCAGAGAATCTCACTTAGAAATTGTTAAGAGAATTCTCCAATACTTGTAAGTTTCTATTGATGCAGGTCCGTGGTATCCCAATAGCTCAAATTTCATTCCTAGAGGATTCACAGATGCTAACTATATATGAGATAAGATGGAAAGTTAAAGCACCACATGAGGATTTCATTTCCTTGGAGAATTTCATGTCTCATGGTATAATAAGAAGCAAACTTCTACTACGTTGAATATAGTTGAAGTAGAGTACATGGCGGGAGGAAGTTGTGTAGCACAATTATTATGGATTAAGTAACAACTAGAGGATTATGGTATAAAGTCAAAATACCTTGAATTTATGTGTGATAAGAAAAGTGCAATTAACCTAGCCAAGAATCCAATTTAACATGGTAGGATGAAGCTTGTCAACATAAGACATCACTTCATAAGAGATCATGTGCTAAGGGGATATTTCAAATTATAGTATCTTCCTTCAAAAGAAAAATGAGCTGACATATTCACTGAACCATTAGCAAAGGAGAAATTCAATGTTCTTAGGCAGCTAATTGGAAATGGCGAACCCCATGTGAAGAAAATTCAAAAAATTTTGGCTAAGTGTTGGAAATTAAGTTTCAAATCAGCCAAATGAGGTAACCAGTATTTAACACTGTTTACATTTTGAAGTAACACTATAAAATTTAGTTTCACGGTTAAACGTCAAAAGTTATTTTATTCAAAGGATGCTTTGAATTGGAATTGTCTTACTTCAAAACTCACTATTCTACTATATCAGTTAAAAGCTTGTTAATCGCAATGTTAATATTTAATCCTTAATTGTGCAAGTTCCATGCATCATCTGCAAATTGAAGAGCCTATATAAATGGCAGCATGCTGGAGAGGGAAGGCTACTTACATTTTTGAAATCTCAATAATTTTTGCAAAAGAACCCTAATTCCTCATCGCTCTGAATTCTCTCAACCGCGATGGCAAACACAAGGAAAACTCTCAAGCTTTAAGGTTTTTTTAAGAATAACATGTTTTTGCATAACGATGGCACTGCAAAGAGGATTATCTTCCCTCATGGAACCATCTTCACGAAGATCGACTGGCTTGAAAATTAAGACTTTGGGCCAGTGTTTAAAGTGGATTTTGATGGGTTTCTAAATAACAAACTCCATTAAAAGATCATCCACCAAAATAATCTATGTCAGTTTCTGTTATTGGAGGGTCCAACCATCAAGGGTTTGATCCAAAGCTTCTATGGAAACCTCTACTCCATTCTTGGGTATGATGATGTGCTAATGGTGGAAATCAACAATGTTTCTCACCTGATTTGTGCAAAGTTTATGAGCGGTCTCCTAAACATAGCATTTATAGGCATTAATCTTAGAAGGATGGGAGACGAAGAGTAAGTTGCTATCCTAGAAGATTGGGAACTCCCTGCATATTACGGATCTGGAGAAGTTGCTACATCAGGGATGAGCTGGGCAATAAAAGCTTGCCATGAGCTTTTGGGAAAGATGATCTTTCCCAAGACTAGATCTCTAAGTAGCTGCACGTACTTCAAGAGGTGTGTGGTCTATCATATGGTAGAAGGTAAGCAACTAAATTGGCTGATGTTGATTCGTCATCACCTAACCAAAGATACTACCATCTACCATTACGGTTATTTGATCACTACCCGAAGGGCGTGAGGATGGATGTTTCATCCTTTATTGATGGACCAAGCAAAACTATGGTCCTGCTGAAGGGAACTTTGGACATGAGCCACTTCAACAAGATAAAGAATAAGCAAGTCCACACTCACTACACCAAGGCTCAAGACCTCAATTAGAAGAATGTAAAAGTGGAACTAACTATGTTCCCTATGGATGTTCTGAAGGAGGATGAGGATGCCTTTGAGGTAGATTTTGGAGGCTCCAACAACGGAACAACAAATGAAGTTTCCCATTCTACTCATTTAGAGCAAATTTCAACCTCTTCTGCTCCTTCATCTCCAAAGACTAAGTCTGCTGCTCAAAGAATTAGACAAAGCCTAGTAAAATCAAGGGTAGGAAATATGCCTACCCAAGCTCAATCTAAGAAAATGAATAAGATGAAGCTTAAGACTCGCTCTTAAAAGGAAGCTGAGGTGCAAGGAGAAAGCCTACACCAGAAGAAGCGCAAACTTGAGGAAGTTGAAGATGATGTGGGTTAGGGTAGGTCTAAGAAAAACAAAGAGGACCATGAAACCATCAATCTTGGTGCTATTGCTCAAGTTAAGAATGTAATCTCCAAGGCTAGAGGTGTTCATTGCAAGAGATCTGCCACTATACATCAAAAGAAAAAAATTTCAAGTGGTGAACAACAATGAGGATGTTTATGATGTGGAGATCATCAATGAAGACTAATATGCTCTTCCTGGTTCAAACACCCCAAAGCCAATTCACACTTAGATTGAGACTCTTCCATCTTTGGCTGAGTAACTTGAGGATGACCCATCCATGATTCAATTAACCAACCCTTAGGTAGTTGAAAATCTTGCACCCATTTCTTTTGTAAATCCTTCACCAAACTATCCTATAAATCTTTAACTACCTTCCTCTATAAATTGCAAAATTCCTTCTTCTATTGTAAATTCCTCTTCCCAAATTCCCTCTTCTAATGTAATTTCTTCTTCCCAAATTCTTTTTATTGTAAAATTTACCAGTATGAACTCCTTCTCCATCTTATTCCCAGAAAACACCACCCATTCTTCACCTCCTCCAATCACTCAAACTGCTAATATTCCTTCTCCTGTAAAATCTAAACCATGCCCCACTTCTTCTCAAACTATACAAATCACATCTACACCTACCTTCCTTCAAAACTATCCTCTACCCCTTCAATCCCTATGAATGGAGATGTTCCTGAAGTTGAGAACTCTGCTCAGCAAGAAAAAGCAAGTGAGGATGTTGCTAAGGTAAATTTCATATCCAATGAAGTAAACCCCTCAAGTAGAAAGCCAGTCCAGAGGACTTGGCTAATTCAGCTATATTAGCTCAAATAAGGGAGTTGTCCATGAAGAAAATCCCAACTCTCCAAACTGATGTTGAGCTGGATGGAGCAGTAAGTCCTGTACTACTATCTTAAGAATTGATGGACTTGTCTACAAAATCCAAGGCAAAGCTTTCTAAGTTTGATGAACACTCTAGCAATCGCTTCGAATCGGTGTGTTCTAAAGAGATTGAGAATATTCAAGGGAGTTTGTTCACTATCAGAAATCATCTTCAAAGCAAAGCACCAAAAGTCTAGTGGACAAGATGGCACTAATTCTTACCGGGCTAAATGATTCTGCAACTCACCTCAACGTAGCTGTCTCCTCTATCCCCACGTCTACTATTATTGCCAGTGCAGTAGAAGGAAAGATGAAGGGTAGCATAGACACTATTGTAGAGAAGTTGAGTAGTTTGAATGCCATATTTGCCACTCAAGCTACACATTTTTATAATTTTGGCGAGTAGCAGGCCAAAATAAAGTCACCAATGGATAATAAAATTCATGAGCTATCCAAGCAGATTAATGTTAATAAAGATCTTGAGCACAACATGTGTAACTTAATGGAGAAGATGTCCAAGCTAATGTTCAACTATGATAAGAAGATGGATAGAGTCATCAAGATTATTGAAGATGTTGTGAAAATATCGGAGAAATCGATGCTAAATGTTAATGCGCATAGAGAAAAACTTGACACAACATGCAAGGTCATCAATGAGTATACCGATGATTTAATTAGGAAAGCATAGAAAGCCCTTGTTGAAGCAATGGGGAAGTTGTTTTATGAGACAACTGAGTTCTTAGACCTTGAAAATGGTCTCTCAATGCATAAGAAACTCAACACCCTTAAGGACTATTTACATGGTTCAATTGGTTACTACTAGTATGTATGACTTAAGGGATATCGAGTTCATAGCCAAAGCTATGAACAACATTAATCATCGGATCATTGACGTGGAAGCAAAGCTAAAGATCACACATTTTGCATCAGGTTTCAGAGGTCTCATGTAGTGCTTTTAATAGGTTTCCTATCAAGGGGTTTATTAAATCGCTCATCTCACCCGTTGTCACCATTTATTTTTGGAAGAACTTAATGATCAAGACATCCTTACACTAAAAGGAAATGATAAGCTAGAGTAAGAGATCACATCAGCCATCATAGAGAAGGAACAGGAATTTCAGTTTGCTCTCGACTCCTTTAATTCATGTCTTGAACAAATTGTTAAGGGCCAGATAACAAAAGGGGAGAAAGTAGTTGAAGATGCTCAAAGGATAGCATTGCAATATAGAGCTTCACTTTTGCAAAGGCTTAGCATTGTCAACCTCAACAACAACAACAAAACTAATAGCAACAACAATAGCACCATCAAAGTCAACAATTCCATTTGAGCCATTCAAGCTATCCCAAAGGCGGTGAACCAACTTCTCCTTATTAGTCACAACATACCCATAGATAGCTTAGATTAGATTTAGACTTGTAATAGCGCATACTTGTAACCACTTAGTGTAGGAAACTTTTTGTGTACTAACACAATTATCAATCAATGAAAAATTACAAGTCTATTTCTATCAAGTTGAGAGCTTCTTAACTTCATATTGCTATTTATACTATGTTATTTTTGCTAATAAAAAATTGAAGTATTAACTAAGACTAATCATTAAGAGAAGCTAAAGTAAGATAATGTTCAAAGTTTTAAAGAAATTCCTCTAAGTATGGGGGAGTTATGCTGATTGATGAAAATCAACTCTGTATGGGGGAGTCCATACTGACTTAGGAGTTCACTTAGCTTAGGGAGTGTTACGTCATCAATCAGGTATCTCCATATCTCTAAACTATGTATTAAATTAATATCTTCTACTACTATGTTTGTTATTAGTTCCAAAATGGGGGAGATTGTTGAACCAAGTTATTAGTCCTTCAAAGTACTTACAACGTTTTGGAAATAACAAATTTTCTAGGGTAGTGAAGTAATTGAGTTTTAATTACACTCTTAAATAAACAAGTTTACTTGAGTTTGTTTAAGGAAAAACAACTTAGTTTACCGAGTTTTACATAAGTTATTGCTTAGAGTAAGAAAAGTTGAGTAAGGTTGAGTATTACATAGTTTATACGATGTAGACTTAGCGAAGCTTAGTAGCTTTTATTTCTTAAGAGTTGAGTTCTTTGACACATGGAGAATATAATGACACATATGCTCTTAATGCTGTCTTTGAGAGATAGAATATACCTTTGATGCTTTTCAAGAGAAAAAGCCCTAAAATAAAGAAGATATTTAACTTATCCTAACAATGAAAAGGTATCAGTACGGAATTTTGGAGATTCCTCAATAGCATCCAACGCAAAATATATCTTTTTACATGTGTCATTTCTTAGTGTCTCTGCATAACTCTGCTACGTCAACAATTAGACAAATCACAAGTCTCCACATTACATCTCGCATGCCTCTCTATTAAAATGAAATTCCTTAAAGTAAATGAATTTTTTACGCATCAAGATTAATGGATCAATCTCACTCTTCAATGTTCAAATTCTCAGTCTCTAAACATCTTAGAATTTGTTTCAAATGACCAAATTCAAAAGCTATGAAGAAAAGAGTAATTGAAGATGAAGTCAAGAATAAAAGTTTGTAACGGCTACTTCCAAGACCTTTATGTATAAATAGAAGATTAATGCAGATGTTCAAACTTGGTGAATCAGCTTGAATTTCTTAAAGAGCCAAAATACTATCGAAATATTCTCAGCTTTCAAAAATTCCAAATCAAGCATTCGAAGTAAACACTCATTTGTTAAATCAATTTGTAATAGAGAAAAACCATCTCAGATTTCACATTGTAAAAGGATTAAACGACTTTTATAAGTTGAAATCCTTAGTTCGCAAATTCTCAATTTAAATATAAGTGATAGTTTAGGAAGGGTACCTAAACTGTTGTTGAGTGGTAGTAAAAAAGAAAGGTACTTTCTGTAATTGAGTCTACCCGCTATAAAGGCCTCTCCGCTTAAGGAAGGAAAGAGAAGTTAATGGATTAAAGCTCAGAAAGGAATTTGAGGATTAGAGGTAGGCTAGGGGCCGAACGAGGATAAAATCTTAGGTGTTGAAGTTCTATCCTTTGTCACTTATCTTTATAGTTTCATGGTCATTCATCATTCTCTCCGTTATATAAGTTAAGCTTGAAAAGCCAATCCATGCTGAGTAAAGTAATCAACATAGATTGAAAATAAACTAAGTCAGTGAAGTTGAGTAGTTTATATTTTTAGACTTGCTTTTAGCACATAATTACTCAAAACGCATCTCAAAACTAAACTTGGAAAAATAATTTTAATCTTAAAAAGAATCAAGTAATTGCATTCAACCCCTATTGTGTTCTTTACGCTTTCTCGAACCAACATTATCTATTTTATTTTAAACATTTACTTTATTTCTTTTCTCTATTTTTCATTTTTGTTATTTTTATTTGAGTTATTTTTGAAAACATGTTTTGAGATAGTTTCTTTAGGGATTATATGTGTGATAATCTTATTGATACTTCTATCGATGAAATTTGTGGTGTAGAATAAAAAGATGAGTTACATTTTGAGTTCATAAAAGATTTAGAACCCTTTTTTGAACCTGAAACTTTAGTTAGGGATAATCTACCAATCTAACCCTAAATAGAAGAATCACCTCTAAAGAGTTTAAGCAGTTACTTAACCATTTAAGATATGCATTTTTGGGAGACAAAAATATTCTACCACTGATTATTTCTAATGAGCTAGACTAAAATGAGGAATATTCTTTATTAGAAGTATTAAGAGGGGGAATAAGGAGTATTGGTTGGTAAACTTTAGATACTCGAGGAATTAATCTTTAGATAGTTACACATTTAATTAATTTGAGATTGTACACCTAAGATAGAAAGGCAAAGAAGATTAAACCCCATATGTAGTAAATAAAGAAGTGATTAAGCTATTAGATGCAAGAATCATCTATCCTATTTTTAATAGTGAATTAGTTATTCCCCTTCAGTGTCTTCAAAAGAAAGGATGAATAACTGTTATTTAGAATGATAAAGGAAACTAGATCCCTACTACAACTACTACCAGATGGAGAGTTTGTATAAATAATAGGAAGCTTAATTCTTCATCTAGGAAAGACCATTTCCCTCAAGGTTTTGCTTGGAAGAATAGTGAAAACATTAGCTCTGCTAGTGTTTTTCACCCCCTAGACCACCGATCACTACCAACTTCCTCCCAAGAGTCTCCAGTCACAGATCTTGGTTAGATTTAGATCATTTTTCTTGCTCGTTTCTCCTCTTTTATGCGATCAGTTCTCCTTACGGTTTTTTCATCCAAATCAGGTTAATTAATAGCTAAGGTTTATTGATTCTAGTTTTCTTAGGTATTTTCGTATTTGTTCGACAGTTTCACAAAAGATTCTTCAAGATTCTTTTACTTATCTTCTTGATTAATTTCCTAGTTGGGTATCATTCTTGATCTTGGTTTATATGCGATTGGAAATTTTTTAAGGTTTAATGTTTAAACTATAGTTCTTACTATCCGATTTTGGTTGTTCTCCTTTTATTGTTCTCATCAAGGGATCTTCCAACCAAGCATATGAGGTTTTTAATATTGCTCATTTATTTAATAGATATGCATATACAACAGATTGTGAAAAAAATGTAGAGAATATACAGAATTCATCAACTCAACCTAATTGTGCTAAAATTGTGAAAGATAATGTGGAGAAGACAAACCTTGCTGTTTCTAGGGCGATTGTCACTATTAAGGGCAGGTTCAAATCAATTTGCATCACCCAAGAGGCATATGAAAACCTATCTTGCAATGGGCCAACTCCCTAATTAGTCGATTGATTATAAGGAAGGGAAGTGCACTTATGCGAGTAGATGATTTAAAGAAACTCTTGGCAGCTGCATGGGGATTATCTTTACCATGGAAATTAATAAATATTGGTTGTAGGTATTAACACATCATTCTAGGTTTGCTTGATTTTTTAAGAATAAATTTTGGGGTAAGGGTAGCATCAATATCAAGCTAGGAGTGTTTAGGCTCCAACATTAGGTACCAGATTTTGATCTTTTCTCACAAACTACTACTAATGCGTAAATTTGGGATAGATTGAAATCTCTGGCATTAGAGTATTTGGATCTGAATACTTTGTTAAAGATTATAAGTGGTTTTGGAATCTTATTACGGGTGGATAAAGCTTCCATGGATGGGACTTAAGGTCATTAGGCCAGGATCTTGGTGATATGGATTTATTGAGTACGCTACCAACCATAGTTGGAGTTGAGAGAGAAGTTCATGAGCTTTGGATTGATGTTGTCTTTGAAAACCTACCAGCATTTTGCAAGGTTTGTAATTCAATTATTCATCAAGCCTTTGAATATAAAAGGAATAGGCCATCGATATATTTGAAAACTAATAAAGAAAAGTTGGTCGACAGAATTATGAAGCCTAAGCCAACACCTAAGGTTGGTCCCCCACAACAGAATGTTGAGCTTCTAACGAGAGGCAAACCACAGCTAAAAGGTTTAGAGGAGCCTATGAGAACAGTGCCAACCTCTTCTGTATTTCACTACATTCAAAAATGTCCTATTAAATTGTAAACATGGAACTTATTTCAAGCCGTGATAGTGAGGTGGACTTAGATGACTCAAGTAACAACGATTTTTCTAAGTGTGAGGGATGAGTACAAGTCAATGTTGACGGGATAAAAAATCAGATTATTGAGCTGGAGGTGATCCATGTGCATGGCCAAGATCCTTTGAATCATTCGATTGTCGATGAGAGATTATCTAAGGCTGATTTGGAAAAAACTAAGGAAGAGCCATGGAAAATAGTAATACATAAGAGAAATAAATGCTCAGCATCTAAAATAGTTGATTCCGGAGGTAGTCATGAGGATGACAACAATCAATCACGTAATTCATGAAGGGACCTCATCAAGTATTCCAAATGATCTCTCTTTATTAGAAATGTAGGGGTCTTCACAATGGTGAGATTTAGAATTATGTGTCTATTTAATTACGATGCATATGCCTTTATTTTTGTACATTGCTGAACCTATGGTCGATTTTGCTAAAATTGATGAATCATTTTGAAGGAAAATCGGTTTCCGTTTTATAGCTGTAAAAGATAAACAAAAGATCTCTTTAGGTTCTGTAATCTACAACTTATGATTATGTTGTTTCTATTATGTTCTCGATGTCGCAAGCTATAACTATTTCGATCTCAATTGGTTAAATGGTTGTCAACCTCGGTTTTGTTTATGATAGTGTTTCTATAAGGGAGCGTGTCAACCTTTATAACATGATGCGTGAATCAATTCACATTGGAGGCAAGATATTGGCTTTGATGGTGACATTAATGCAATACTTGGTGCACATGAGAAACAGGAAAATTCACTAGTCAACATTCTTGTTGAGAGTTTAAAAGCTACATGAATGATGTTAGATTAGTTGATGTTATAGCCACAAGCCCTTGGTATACTCGGTATTACACCAAGTCAAGGTTGGAGAGAGTTAAATTGCCTTCTTGATAGTGTTTTAGTGAGTTCTTATTTTGTTGATTCATGTATCTCTTATAATTGTTTAGTTTTGGCAAGGTACTTTTTAGATCGTCATACGTTGCTTTTTGCAGTGAGTTTTACGGCAAAGAGAATTGCGCAATTTTGTTTTGAATCGATGTGGGTTATGCATCCCTCACTAACTCAAGTTATTAAGGATCATTGGAATTCCACCTTCCCATCATTACTGGCAGTTCAATTACTTATGCTAAAACTCAAGTCTTTACATCCCATTCATAGAGTTTGGAACAAGACATTTCGTTAGACATGATTTTTGCCTTAAAGGTAATTAGGGCGATATAGTTTTATTAGTTATAATGTACAAACGGTTTCGAATTATTATTAATAAGAATTAAGGCATCTTTGTTGCATATTAGTGCTTTCTATTTATTAATGTATCTCGATGGTATCATATATGTATAATATTTAATATGTTTATACATATTGATGAGACAAAGTCCATGACTACTTCATTGTGTAAAAGTGCGATGACATAGTTGGAGCTATGTGGTGTGAGAAGTACACATACGTATTACTATGAAGAGTCTAAATATTCCTTGTCATAGTTTCATTGAGACAGGACATCAATGGAACAAACAGACTAGCATGGGTAGGCCTACTCCTTGGATTAGATCTAAGAAAACGATCTCATAAGCTGAAGGTTGTACCTTGAGTTAACACAGGAATGTATTTGGGTAATACATTGGGGATTGTTATAAGATAGACACTTGGAAATAACTCTATTCATGTGTTTGTGCCATGTGTTATTGCAGTAGCAGTACAAAAATCCTCAGACCTAAGATACCGATAACCTTAAGTAGGAGTTGATATAATTTGGGTTATACATATTCATACCCTAGCGATTAGGATGGCAAGGGTGATTACGGGTATAGCAATGATCACATGTTGGAAAGTTGTATAGTCAAGATGGGATCTATCACTCCTGATATAGTAATATAATGGATATGTACCTTAGGGCCCCTTGTTGAAGTGACATACTCATAAACCTCTCATCAAAGTATACGATTAATGGAATGAGTTTCTAGTCAATCAAGATACAAAACCACAGAGTGGTGTTCTTCGTAAACAAGTCTAATTCCATGATAGCTATGGCTATTACATGAGCTAACACTTAATCCTAGCTCAATAAATTGGATGGTACTTACCTGATGAAAAGAGTGTATTATATTGGTCACCCTCGCTTATTTCTTCCTGTCCCTAATTGTTATTTAAAAAAAACAGATCAAATCACAAGCACGTGACCTTCCAAGTATCAGGGGATCATATACCTTTGGGAGAAAGCCCATTTGATCATTTAGAGCTATCATTTTCCATATCAGTATAGAACACTAAGCCTAAAGGTTCTTGGACGGGAAGCTAAGTTTAGGTTAACCTCTAGCGGCTCTATACTTTGGGATCATATGAGGTCACAAACTTTGGGTCTTTATTAGACTAAGTAAAAAACTTATAGATTGGGTCTATGCTGAAAGTATAAGTTATCGAATCCGTTAGAAGAATTATTAATTGGTTGAACCGAATTAATAATTGAAAGGAACAAAGAGGAAATAGGGAAAATTAATCAGAGCAAGTAAGGGAATTTTCCCATTTTGATGCGGCCTCAAAAGCACATGGGTTGTTCAAAGTGGGGTCCGTACGGCTGCCTTGCAAGTTGAAAAGCTCACGAGCCGCTAGCTCGCAGAGAATGCCCTCATGCTAGCAGGCTGCAAGCGCTACCCATGGCAGCATTTGCACTGGCTTACAAGGCAAGCCTTCTAGCGCGGGACGCAAGCCCGAGCTTGCGGTAAGATAAATGGAAGCCTGCTAGGGCTTCCCTTATACCTACATGGGTCAACCCGCGGGTCACCTGGACTCGCGCAGCTGGCCTGATTAACATGGGATGGGATTTATCCATCCCATGTAGTTGTTGAGGGGGAGCCTAACACTCCCCATTTTCCCTATAAATACGCCTCATACCCCTCTCTTAATTCACAGAATAAACTAGCTTTAAGCTGAGATTTTCTCTCTGGATTCAACTCTCTCTCTTCTTCCTTTGTTATGCAAGATCCTTCATGAGTTTCTTCGAACAATTAAAGAATTCTTATTGAGGATCTTTTCTCAAGTGAGCCTTCAGGATTATTTTTTGGTTGGTTTTTCAAGTGGTTTAACAGCTGCTATCAACTAACAAGTTATTCCTCCTTGAGGTTTTGGTCGGTGAATATCCATGTGGATCAATTATAGAGGCTTTCCTAGTTTGGAAGCTCATGCTAACAAAGTACCGTCAAAATTTAATTAAAGGGAATACAGCTACCAAAGAGAGAGAAGCACGCATCAACTAGTAATGCTTCAATCTTTTGATGCTTGGTTTCTTTTATTTTTTCTATACACTTAAAAGCATCTATGGAATGTTTTAACTTAGATTATATTAATCATGGCATGCTTAGGAGATTTATAGGTTAATTTCTTGTTTTTAAATTCCGCCTTTCAATGATTGCATGTTCAATTATTCTCTTGATTAACCAGCAGTGGTATCAGAGCCTGCCTTATGCTATGCATGATTGATAATAATATGTTAAAACGTGATTTTCTATAAATTGATTTAAGTATGCTATGCATGAGTTAGGGCTCAATTCCTTTTATAGAAAATGATGTGATAACTAAATTAAGGTTTTGCTCAAACTTAGTCTAAGTGATTACCATATAAAATTAATGATGTTTTACCACACGTGTTAATGCTTTAATTGAGGGTCATTCCATACTTCACTTAATTAAAGAATGAAATCTTTAAATCATAATTTTCTATGGTACAACGAATCAAAATGCCTGTGGTGATTTTGGCAAAGATTGGACAAGGCTGCTCATTCACATTTGGGGGGCCTCTCCAACTTGAAAATCACCATCGGCATTAGATTCATGAGTACCCAATGGACTTTTATAACTTAGTTGATTTCTAGTATGGGAATTGGATTCCTCATATGGTTTTACAAACGTGGTTTAAATTTTTAAATTAAAACACATAGACATAGGTGTAAGAACTTAAACATTGACCTTGTTTGTTTTACATGATATGTGGAGTCTTGGCATAATGGGATGATTATGGTATACTAGTCTAGAGCATGTTCCCTTAGAGTTAATAATTTCTAATGGCCTGGAATTATTATTTCATAATCGTATCCATCGTATAAGACCTAGACTAGGGCAAGACCAGTGGCACCAATGAAATCCCTACAACAATATTAAGGTAGTAATAGTCTTCCCATCAGTAGTGATACGAACCTTATTAACGGATGTAAGAACAGTTACAAAATACCTTCCTTTAACATGTGTTTGGTCATAAGACTAGATGGGTTTAAAGCCTTAACCAAAGAGGGTTAGTTGTCCATATTATTGTAGTTAATGCCGAATTGGAAACTCATTTGATGAGTTGTATAATTTGGTATGCACGTCTTGGGAAAGAGAAATCAAATGGATTAGCCATCACAAGAGATGCAAATGGATGGGTTCCATGCAACCATGGTGATCTTCTTATTGCTTGACCTGCGATCGTGGGGGTTATGATGAGTAGCTATGGATGCTACCTACTAAGGAAAATTGGTTCGACCACATTTCCTAAATTTTAATAGAAGGGGCTATATAAATGTCGAGAAAATAGTAGGAATTATGTGTTTAATAAAACACCTTATATTAAATGCATGTACATATACTAATGTCTAAAAAAATTCTATCTTATATCTAGGTTGAACAATTAATCCGAACATAAACCTTCGCTCAATTCTTGACAAGAAATTAGATGGTTTGTACTTTACTAATTTGTTTAAGGCGGTGTGGATAGTTGTTAAATCTGAAAGGATAGCTTATGTTTTAGATGAGCCCATCCCAGATTAGCCTATTGCTAAAACGGATGCCAATGAACATGAGGTATGGCAGAAGCACAGAAAAGATCATGAAACAACAGCATGTATAATGCTGGTAACCATGAAATCTGAGCTTAAAAAACAACATGAGAGCATGAATCTTCACACCATGATTCTTTATCTTCATAAGCTCTTCTGAAAGCAAGCCAGATCTAAGAGATATGATACATCAAAACTCTTATTCGGAACGAAGATGTAGGCTGGCACTTCAGCACCGCAGCAAGCTCTTAAACTATTGTGTTATATGAAGAAGCTAACTCGACTAAATTTTGTGATGGAGGAACCACAAATGTCTGGTTTCGATGTGGGAAGGTGGGCTACTGGAAGAAGGATTGAAAGGTTCATATTTCTGAACAAGTGAAGAAGAAGCTAAGTGATGCATCTACTTCTGGTATGTTCATGATAGAGAGTCTCTCTACAGTTCCCTATAACTCTACTTGGGTATTAGATACTAGTTGTGGTACTCATATTCATACTTCTATGCAAGGATTGCGGAACAGTAGGAGGCTTACAAAGAGAGAAATTGACCTAAGAATGGAAATTGAGCACGGGTTGCGGTAATAGCTTTAGGGACATATAGCCTTTGTTTTCCTACTAGCCTTGTTTTAGTTTTGAACAATTGCTAATATATTCTTGCTATCACTAAGAATATTATTTCTGTTACGTATTTAGGAACAAAAGGATTTGAAATTTTATTTTCTAATAATAAATTTCAAATTCAGCGTGATAATATTCTTTATGATCGTGGAATATTTGTTGATGGCATATACAATTTAGATACTAAAATTGAAATCTTAATATGAACATTGTTAACAAATCAAGATTGAGAAATCCTTGTACTTATGGCATTTTCATCTAGGCCACATAAATGAGACTCTCTTAATTAAGTTACACAAATTGGGAGACTTAAGCCCAATGGAATGGGAATACTGTGGTGCATGCGAACCTTGTTTAAAAGGGAAGATGACTAAGAAAGGAAAGAGTCAGGGTTCCATTAGTGCTTTGGAAATAATACATTCTGATGTATGTGGTCCAATGAGTGTTAAGACACGAGGGTTTCGTATACTTCATAACCTTTATCGATGATTACTCGCGATATGGTTATTTGTACCTTCTGAGGCACGAGTCTGAAAGTTTTGATAGATTCAAAGAATTCAAAACTGAAGTAGAGAAACAGCTTGGGAAAAGTATCAAGACCCTTCAGTCTGATTGAGGTGGTGAATACTTAAAGTAAGAGTTTCAGGATTATCTAAAGGATAATGGTATTTTATCCCGATGGACACCTCCTTATACACCCCAACACAATGGAGTGTCAAAAAGGAGAAATCGAACCCTACTGGATATGGTTCAGTCCATGATGAGCCAAGCAAAACTCAGTAGATCCTTTTGGGGTTATGCACTTCAGAGCGCAGTTTATATTCTAAAAAAAGTGACCTCTAAATCAGTTAATCAAACTCCATACGAGTTATGGTATGGTAAGAAACCAACTCTTTCTCACATAAGAGTTTGGGGATGTCCTACTTATGTAAAGAGGACAAGTTCAGATAAGCTGGGTGCTAAGTTTGATAGATGTCTGTTTTTAGGTTACCCTAAGGAGACTATAGGGTATACCTTTTATGATCCCAAGGAATAAAAAATCCTTGTTTCCATAAATGCTCAATTCCTCGAGAAGGAGCATATACTTGCGAAAGCTAGTGGGAGCAAACTTGAGTTAGGCACTCAAGAAGATCAAATAGACAGTCAACTGATTATACCTACACCTGTTACACAAAATAGTGTAAACATGGAATAGCCTATTATAACACTGACATTGCGTAGGTCAGGCCGGGCTTCGATCGCTCCCGAGCGATACGAGTTTCTCATCAGTGACGATAAACATCTCTTCCTTATGGAAGATGATGAGCCTAGGACTTACAAGGAGGTAATGGAAGGCTCAGAATTTGATAAAATGGCTCTTAGCCATGAGATCGGAGATGGACTCCATGTATGAAAATCAAGTATAGAGCTTGATTGATGCTCCAAGATGGATTAGGCTCATCGGATGCAAGTGGGTTTTCAAGAAGAAAACTAACATGGACGGTAACATAGTTACCTATAAAGCAAGGCTGGTTGTAAAAGGGTATAGTAAAAAAGAAGGCATCAACTATGATGAGACCTTTTCATCGGTGGCCATGCTAAAGTCTATTAGGATAATCCTTGCCATTGCCGCTCATTACGATTATGAGATTTGGCAGATGGATGTGAAGACAACATTCCTTTACGGGAATCTAAACAGGGATGTGTATATGGCACAACCCGAGGGTTTTACATCCAAAGATGGTTCTAATGTATGCAAGTTGTAGAAGTCTATTTATGGACTTAAGCAATCATCAAGGTGTTGGAATATTAGGTTTGACGAGATAATCCGAGAAATCAGTTTTGTGTCAAACACTAATGAGCCCTGTGTATATGAGAAGACTAGTGGGAGGTAATCATTTTCCTTGTATTATATGTTGATTACATATTATTAATAGGAAACGATATTCCTTTTCTTCAGACAGTTAAGTCATGGTTGTCAAAGAAGTTTCCATGAAAGACCTTGGAGAAGCAGCTTTTATACTTGGTATTAAGATTTATCGAGATAAATCCAAAAGGCTGTTAGGTCTTTCACAAAGTACATACATAGACAAGGCTTTAGCTAGATTTAATCTTGAGCAATCAAGAAAGGGCTATCTCCCAATGTCTCACGGAATTAACCTTTTTGAATCTAAGTGTTCGAGAACACAAGAGAAGAGATTACGCATGAATGGAATACCCTATACCTCTACGATAGGGTCCATCATGTATGCTATGGTATGTACTCGACCTGACGTCTCACATGCGTTGAGCATTACGAGTAGATTTCAATACGACCTATGTGAGAAGAACTAGATGGCCATTAAAACTATCCTCAAGTACTTACGCATACTAAGGATATGTTTTTCATATATGGAGAAGGTGATCTCACTTTGAAGGGATATACCGGTGTGAGTTTTTTAGTCTGACAAGGATGATTATAAATCCCAGTCAAGTTATGTGTTTATCTTAAATGGAGGGGCAATTATTTGGAAGAGTTTTAAACAGGATACGACTGCCAATTCAACCACGGAATCTAAGTACATAGCTGCTTCAGAAGCAGCTAACCAAGCTGTCTGGCATAAGGGATTTATTAGTGATCTCGGTGTGGTATCCAGCATTGTAAATCCAATAGCGGTCTATTGCGATAACAATGGGGCTATTGCTCAGGCAAAGGAACCACGGTCTCACATGAAAAAAGGACATGTACTTAGAAAATACCATCTCATTCAAGAGATAGTTGCCAAGAAAGATATAGACTTAGAATGCATCACAATGGATCAGAATCTAACAGATGGGCTATCTAAACCATTGACTCAAGTTAAACATGACTAGCATGTTAACGAGTATGGTATGAAGCACATGGGCAATTGGCTCTAGTGCAAGTGGGAGATTGTTAGACATGATGTATGCCCTAAAGGCAATTAGGGTGGTATATCTTTATTAGTTATAATGTACAAATGGTTTTGAATTATTATTAATAATAATTAAGGCATCTTTGTTGCTTATCAATGCTTTTTATTTATTAATGTATCTCGCTGGTATCATATATGTATAATATTTAATATGTATATGCTCATTGATGAGAAAAATTCCATGATTACTTCATAGCGTAAAAGTGGGTGGACATAGTGGGAGCTATGAGGTGTGAGAACTGCACATATGTGTTACTATGAATAGTCTAAATATCCCTAGTCATAGTTTCATTGAGATTGGACATCAATGGAATGTAAAATCTAGCATGTGTAGGCTTACTCCTTGGATTAGATCCAAGCAGTCGATCTCACGAGCTGAAGGTGGTACCTTGAGTTAACACATGAGTGTATTTGGGTAATTCATTGGAGATCGCTATAAGATAGACACTCGGAAATTACTACATCCATGTGTTGGTGTCTTGTCTTATTGCAGTAGTAGTACGAGTATACTTAGACCTGAGATACCAGTTACCTTATGTAGGAGTTGCTATACTTTGGGTCATACTTATTCATACCCTGGCGATCAAGATAACACGGGTGATTATGGGTATAGTGATGATCACATGTTGGTAAGTTGTGTAGTCAAGATGGGATCCATCGCTCTTCATATAGTGATATAATGGGAGGTGTATCTTAGGGCCCCTTGTTGAAGTAACACACTCATAAACCTCTTATCAGAGTATAAGATTGATAGAACGAGTTCCTAGTCAATCTTGATACATTATGGCCGAGTGGTGTTCTTCACGAACAAGTCTAACTCCACGATAGCTATGGCTATTACATGAGCTAACACTTAATCTAAGCTTAATAATTTGGATGGTACTTAACTTGATCGAAGGAGTATATTGTATTGGTTACTATTGTAGAACCGGACCAAGTCACAAGCACATGACGTTCCAAGTATCGGGGGATCATACACCTTTGCTAGAAAGCCCATTTGATCATCTAGAGTTATAGGGTTCCATATCGATCTGGAACACTGAGCCTAAAGGTTTCCGGACGGGAAGCTAAGTTTAGGTTAACCTCTAGCAGCTCTATACTTTGGGATCCTATGAGGTCACACACTTTGGGTCTTTATCAGACTAAGTAAAGAACCTATAGACTAGGTCTATGCTGAAAATATTAGTTGTCGAATCCTTGAGAAGAATTATTAATTGGTTGAACCGAATTAATAATTAAAAGGAATAAAGAAGAAATAGGGAAAATTAATCAGAGTGAGCAAGGAAATTTTTCCCATAGCGAATGGGCCCCAAAAGGATACTGGTTGTTCAAAATGGGGCCCACGCGACTACCTCGTGAGCTGAAAAGCTCGCTGGCTGCAAGCATGTAAGTGCTGCCCATGGCAGCGCTTGCGCGGCCTTGCAAATCAAGCCCGCTAGCTTGGGCCGCAAGCCCAAAGCTTGCAGCATAACAAGCGGGCTTCCCTTGTTAACCGGCATGGGTCAACCCGCCGGTCGCCTAGACCCGCGTGGCTGACCTGATAATCCCATCCCATGCAGTTGTTTAGGGGGAGTCTAACACTTGCCCTTTTCCTTATATATAGGTCTCCACTCCTTTCTTTATTTATATACAACAACACACCAGAATATAGCTTTAAGCCATTACAACTTTCAACTAACACTACAATTAAACAGATTCATTTAGGGTCAGTTTAGTTATGCTTTCCTAAGCTGCTTTTTTGAAAAGTTGAAATTTTAAACTTTTCCTATAAGCAGCAGAGTTGATTTTGAAAAAAACAAGTTAGACAATTCCTAATTAAATAGTATGAAGGACCAAAATATGTTGTTCAAAGGCAAAGCATAAATTCTATAAAAAGTTTGTAAGAGCAACTTATTGGAGCATCAGCTTGAATAACAATACCAAATAAATATTTAATTTATTGTTTTTACACAAACTAAAAGATAAAAAATAAAAAGATTTTTATTTTTTTCTAGTACACTCGTAACCCTGTGAAGTGATTTAATCAATAAAAGCTTCCAAATAATTAAAATTTATTATAATCTAATGATTTTAGAAAATGAATGCGCTGGTTAAAAATAAAAATAGGATGTTCCTTTTGTCATGTTATAGAAAAAGTTATTTTGTACTTGTGTAACGGAACAATACTCTCACGAGATTTCTGTGTTAACGAAATTTTATTTGTATATTGAACTAACAAAACTGCATGTTATACTTTCAAGTGTGTCCCGTTTACCTTAAATCTTTTTTGCATATTAAAATAATAAGAATAGATGGAATTCTAGTGACATAAGATCATACGGGTTTTTCATAATGACAAAATTTCACGAGATTGATTTTTTTATAATGAATCGACAAGATTACAGGACATTCTTTTTTTTTTTTTTGTCAATACAAAGCTAAATTTTATTAATGGAAAATAAATACTATCATCCTAACGATGATATAGATGTGAATTCATCTTTTAAATGACATGAAATAAACAATCCTACTCTAATTCGTTAGATAAATAATGCAAACTACATGAATGGTGGTATGAAATTTACTCTCTCACTTTCGTGCACATTAGCTATATGTCCACAATGTTATCAAAACCGGACCGGTTATTGAATCGGTAAAGTAAGTGATTCACGGATTTATTGGTTCAACCGAGTTCAGTCGTGGTTCAACGTTATATATTATTTTATATGTAAATATTTAAATAAATATATATAAAATTATGCATTTATTAATCATCAATAATAAATTTTAAATAATTAAATAACTCACTAAAATTATAACACATTTAATTTAAAAAGTAAATATAAAAATGAATTAATAATATATTTCATATCTCTTACTAATTTTATATAATATTTTAACTATATAATTCAACAAATATCTCAATTCATTTATAACACATCTAACATGATTAATGATTTTTAGGAAAATAATTTAAACTTTTAAATAATAATATTTATTCAATATTTTAAATCAATTGATTTTCTACTTTTAAAGTTCAAAAAAATTAATTTTAATGATAAAAAAACCGGGATTTGATTGGTTCATTAGTTCACCTATTTTTTCTGGTTCAAACCGATCTTTATATAAAACCATTATCCTTACGGGACATTCTAACATTTTATTCTTTAATTCATGGTTGAACTAGTTATTGAACTTCAAAATTATACTCCAAAACGATGGTCACTTCAAACTTTTTATTTATGTTTCATTTTTTATAAATTAAGAGGACCAATTAAATTATCAATTAATCAGGAGTAGGGATGGCATGATCCGGACTCGTTTTTTTAGAGTCTGAATCTTAATTTTATAGATCTGTCGAATCCGGGTCCAGGAAAACAGATCCGGGTCCGGGTCCGGATTCGACAATGAAACCCGGATCCGGACTCGGATCCGTAATTAAAGATTAATTGTACTTTTTTATTTATTATTTACCTCTAAAATATTAGATAATTAATATTATTTGATATCCACGTAAATCCAATTGTATGAACATAATTAAATGAGCATGTATATTATTTAAAATAAGGTGAAATGTACAAGTATGGAAGCTGAAACTAAGAATTTGATGTTAATTACATGGACCCGTTTATGGACACGGATCCGTGGGATCCGTTGGATCTGGATCCTAAAATTATGGATCCGCCGGATCCGGGTCCAATATATTCAAAAGGATCCGGACCGGGTCCAAGCTGGATCCTGTCCAGATCCGACCCATTGCTATCCCTAATCAGGAGAGATATCATACATAGATAGAATTAAAAATTTTTAAGGCAATATCCAACTAATTCTAACTATTACTTATAAGTATTGCATACGTATAAATATACATTGAAATAAGAGTATATTTCAGTTTTTTATAGTTCAGTATAGCCACAAATAAGTTGAAAAAAATAAGTTCCAAATCGATAATTAAAAGTAAAGAAATTGTTAGTTTAAAATTTAAAGATAAATTAGTTCGTAATGTTTTTTTATGATTTTGAAAATATAAATGTCTTATCCTAGTTAGTTAAGACATGAAGATGTGATCTAAGAGATTATAGGTTCGAGTTCACATTCGAGTGGGTGAGATGAGCTTTTTTGTTATTATTTTAAATCCAATGAGACAAGAAAAAAACAAATAAAAATTAGTACTCCTTGCAGTGCCGAAAGATTATCATTCTAGGATTTTCATCAAGATCAATAAAAATTTATTACTCAATTAAAATGATTAATTTATCCCTTTTATTTTATCATTAAATTTTATTTCTTCTTAATTATTATCTTATAATTTCATTTTATACTTAATCTCTTTTTTTAATTAATACAATAGTAAATTAGGAAAATAGCTTTAAAGGTTACATTGATACGTGAGAATGATAAATAAAAGAAAAAATAAAATCGTAACTAAAACGATAATCGTTTAACACTGAAAGGACTAACTTCTACTTGATTTTCATTATTATTATTAGAGGCTTTACCAAAAAATTTTATTAAAATTAGAGGTTAATATTACTATTATTATTATCAATTAATATTACTAACTTTTTAGAAACCCATGTAAGTGAAAAACAAGGTAAACTTTGAAATTGAATCAAGGGACAGATGGTAAGGAAATTAAGGTGTCCTCGCGTTCAAAATCACCTCCCGTAGCACAGTTCTCAACGCAGGCGAGCTAAAACTCCCAACCAAATTCCAAACAGAAAAACATCTAATATAAATGAAAGGAAAGAAGAAGGCTGCAGCAACCCTTAAAATGGGTTTGAGCGAGGGTATGGAGGATGATGATAACATGGTAGAGGTTCCTGTTCAAGGTGGGAATGTGGAAGCGAAAGAAAGGCGTGAGCTTGATTATTATAATGAAGATGATAGGGAAGCAGAAGAAGACGATGACTACAACGAAGAGGAAGCGGAAGACGAAGAGAAAGAGAAAGGAGACGAGGAAGGGGAAATGGAAGCTCGAGGTCAAGGAGAAGAAAGGGCCAGACTTGATGAGGGCTTCTTCGAAATCGAGGCTATTCGTCGGAAACGGGTCCGGAAGGTGTTTGATTTTTCCAATTCACTCTTTTTAATTGTTTCATTAAGCATACTTCTGCTTTACTTTACTGGTTGACGGTTGTGTTCATGAGCTTTTTTTTTTTTTAATGTGATTTGATGATCATGGTGAATCACTTTCAAATGTTGCATTAATTAGGGTCAGCTCCAGTATCTCATAAAATGGTAAGTAATTTCATACAAGATATCCTTCAGTGGCTAGATAATAGTACCCTAGATCGCTATAATAGTTTCCCTTTTTTGCTATTTTTTTTAAAGGAGAGGCTGGCCTGAAACGTCCAACACTTGGGAGCCCGTTGAGAATTTGCAGTCTTGTTATGATGTCATTGAAGCATTTGAAGAGAGGTACATAACTACATCCCTTTTCTTATCCCATTTTACCTAAACTTGGTTCGACTTTACATAACAATAACATTGTCATTCCATTCACGATATGATTCTTTGAGCTAACTAATTCCGGTTCCGGGATACCTTTTCGCTTGCTATCAAATCAGAAATAATGAATATTACACGACCTTTTGTTTCATTGCTCTTTTTCTTTTTAGCTTGATAGTTTAGCTACCAAAATAGAGTTTCTTTTTTATTTAACTTATAAAGTAATGCCCTTTTTTTTTATCTCCTCTTTTCACCTGGGTTTAGCTTGCTCTCTGGAAAATCTTCTCGTAAGAGAAAGCGTAAGCATGGGGGTCCTCATATTATGCCCAAGAAAAAGCAGCAAATCTCTTCTACCAGCGATGACATTACAGGAGTTGAAATTAGTGTGGATAAAACTCTCTCTGCTCCTGTGAATGGAGGAGAGAAGAATGAAATCAGAACTGCCAAGAAAGCTGACGAGAATGGGCACACTAATGGGCCAAGACAGTACTTTGACAAGAAAGAGGATAATGAATATGATCCGAAGCTCAGCGAGCTAAAAGGAATGGTGTCTACCAATGATGTGAATGAAGATAAGTTAGCAGTAGATTTCCAAGAAGGTGTAGGAAACACTTCAGGAGGTGATGGACTTGTCGATGGGGTTCCCAAGCTTGATAATGTGGATCCTCTTCAGTCTAAATCTTGTACTGGTTCTAAAAGAAGAAAATCTGGTTCTGTTAAGAGGTTCAAGAAAGACACAGGTGTAGATGAACAAAATTGCTTACAGAACTCACCATTGAATGCATCTGATGGCCTTGCTGGGGAAACTTTACCATTAGGGGTTGAAAGAAATACTCTTTCGAGAGATAATTTGAATTTTAAGCCTATACCAGAGAATTCTTCAGTTATCACCAAGATTATCAAGCCAATTGGATTCTCATCGTCTGTGATGGACAATACTCAAGATGTTCTGGTGTCCTTCGTGGCATTAAGGTTCGATTTCTTCATCCCCAATTTATTTTTTCGTATTGCAGTTCTTTGTTTCATATGGTGTTGAAAGTTTCATAGACTTTGCTAATTATTGTCTCAAAATGTCTCAAGTTTCTTCATCCACTCTGAATTTATTATTGACACTGCAATTTTACTCCCTTCAAACACATGCGCATTAAGACCTTGATCTCATGTTTGGTGGACTTGAGGGGGATTATATTGCAATTTGCAAAGGCCTTAACTTCAGGTTTGCTGTTGGGTTTGTGATGATATAAACTGATTCAATGAATTTTTTCTCAACAGGTTATCATTTATATTGGTTGTGCTTGGAAATGTTGTTTTTGGTTGAATTCAGTTCATTTCAAACTATTTTATGTACATAATTTTCTAATGCTGTATATAAAATTGATTTCAGTTGAATTGAATTCTTCCAAAAAGATAGTTTCCAAACATATGGATTCTGTTCAACTATTATTAGTCTGGAGTTTTACATTGATTATGTTTTTCTGAGTCCCAACTAATGTGTATGAAATTTTTGATTGATTAATGTGTTAGATGGTCGGTCCACTCCCAGCTAGGTTCTTTTACCTTCATTCCGTTGAAATGTCACTGAATTTTATCTTTGAGCACCTTAGGTCTCAAACCAATAAAAACTTAACATATAAAGGCTCACATTGAAATAATTTGTCATTGCATTCTCTGTAATTCTGATGACTAAACTGTGCTTCATAACTAATTTCTCATTGAAATCCTTTTATGGTATTGTTAAGAGAAAGTTTTGCAATGGAACAATGGAATAGAGGCGTAGTGCCAGAATAATGTAGCAATTGTGCTCTATTTCTTTCTCATTACAACACACTGAGCATGCCGTGGCAATTGATGAAAAGATCTGCGGGTCAATGTTTTGTGGACTTTGTCGGTAGTTATATTAGTTTGGCACTTGTTGGTTGATGCTTTTGCGCAACGATTTAGAACATGATGCAATATTGAAATGGCTCCATTGTTTTTCCACAAATAAATAAATATACTTTCAAAACTGATGTGGGAAGCTTTTCTGCGGCAGTTTTTGTTTCTTGTTATTTATTTCATTCCGAGTTGAACGTTGGTTAGATGCTTAATCTGAGTTTTTTTCCGAACTCTGGCAGGTCTGACGGGAAAGAAGTTGTAGTGGATAACAAGTTTCTCAAGTCCAGTAATCCACATCTGGTATTAATAAATCTGTTCCTTTAAATTCGAGTTTTATGACTATAAATTAATTTTGTATATTTACTATTGGTTTTAATTTGAGGCAGTTAATCGACTTTTATGAGCAACATCTCAAGTACAGTGCATGATAGGGGATCAGAAGGGTGGAAAATTAGTATATGCAGATTCGCTCAATCGTTTTATTGTCCTGTGTATAGTTTTTGAAATTCTGCAGTTGCAGGAGATAGCGTAGATGATTAGTTCTATCTTAATCAGTGAGTAAAAACTCGTAATTCTGCTCGAGTTACTCTCATTCTAACAGTCTTTTGTATGCTGAAATGTTGCTGTATTTATTAGTATTAACTCAACTATTGGGTTGTATTTCCAGTTATTATTGTCATTATTGTTCCTTGGTGCGAATTTAGGCTCTGTTCTTTTCAACTTATTTACTAGCTAATTCAGTTTCGTACATACTGGTAATCCATATATATAAATTTACACTGAAATAAGTTCATTTAAGTTCAGTTCACTAACCTGCAATTAAGTTTAAAAGAACATAGCCCTGCCTTAGTCTGTGTTAGCCTGAATTCCTCCTGAGTATTGATTCCGATAGTCTTGTCTTTGCTGAAGAAATTAATTCGGGAACAAGTTAGATGTTGCTTTCATTGCTAAAGTCTATATTTGATGTAAAGATGCAATATTTTGGTTTTTGTTGGTTGAGGCTAAAAGACTTTGCCATTGGTGAACTAACCACAGAAAAAAAAACAAAGGATCGGATCAATTGGTCATCTCTAACTGCAACAACTACCTTCTTATTTATCTGATATACTATAAGAATGTATTATGCTTATACCATCTAGATAGAGCAATACATCCATGGGGGGTCAAGGACCATTGCCATTGGTGCCACTTTTAGCAGTGGGAATGCTAGGGTTACTCATCTGTGGTCCAATGTTGATGTCTGTGACAGAATATGTGTTACCTCTGTTTCAAGCAAGTGATGAAGATGAAGATGTTGCCTTGTCTTTCTTCAAGGTGCTTCCTCTTGTATTGATGCTTGTTATACACTTGATTTCTTCTGTATGTCCTAAATTTGGCACCAATTATTATCCAAAACAACCTAGTTATGATGCTGATGAATCCGGTTTTGGAACATTAATTCTTGTTCTACTCTTCTTGGTACTCTATAATATTTGGTAAAACTTTATGGAGTCGTTAAACTTTGTAAAAGTATATGTATATATAGATTCTTTTGGAATTTTGATTAGCTTTTGGTAGATGGTTCGGTAAATAATCTATATGTCATTTGCTTCAATTAATAGAATGAAACAGTGCGCTCTTCTTCATTACAATCTGCAAACCATAATAGACCATTCATTCTTCTAAACGGCAAACTTAGAACATCATTTCTTGTTCTGCTCTTATTTGCAAATTCCCATGATTATCAAGTAGAAAACATTAGAAATCGGGATATTAGTTAAGATTATCTTATATGACGTGAGACAAACAAAATCAATGAACTAAAGACATTTTACTTGAAGATTCGACCCAATAAATTCTGCAGCTAACACAGAAAAACAGAAAGAAAAGACGCAAAACTACAATAAACAAAATGATAAGACCAAAAACAAGAACATTAAAGAGCAAAACCAGCGACAGAAGAACATAAGCCCTTCAATCACTGTTGATTGTTATCTTGTCCATGCATTCTGACAAAACCTCCTTCGAAACCTTCAGCAACTTGATGCTTTCTTTCAGCTTTTCGCGCTTAACAGCAACATTTGGGGATTCAGCTAACATCTTCTCAACTTGTCCTTTATGAGTGTTCATCAGCTCCTTGATTATCTCTTTCTCGAATTCCTTGTTCACCAGATTCTGCACACTGTGTCGAAGATGAAGAGCCATCGAATCAACCATTCTCCTCAATACAATTTTCCAGTATGCAACCATTCTCATTTTCAGGTCAAAGGCTTGCCTCAAAATATGCACACGACTTTGAAGGTGACCAATTACCCAGACCCTCAATGTTCACACTTGATGTTCGAGTATTTTGAAATGCATTAATGAACTTGTCTTGCTGTGAAAACAGCATGCTGTAATCCCTCACATATTCAGGACTGCAAGTGTAATCTGTCAACTTCTCAGTTTCAACAAGCTCCCTAACCCATTTGATAGACTCCTCTTTCATCTTTTCAGTTACGGTATGTCCTGCTCTTGTATTCAAGCTCTGAAGTTGTTGATAGCTCTGCGAGTGGCACTTTACAACCAATATTATCGAAGCTTCAATGTAGTTCCATACTTTTTCCACAAAGCTTACAGGAGTTACAGAAATCACTTCAACTTTCTTGCACAAGATTGCTTGAAAGGCAGAGTGAGCAAGGAAATTTGGCAATTGAATGCCTTTGGATTCCTCCAAAATCTCTATCTCCTCGGCCAAAAAGTTGTTCAAGGAATCATTCTGAGGGCAACTATCAAGCTTGTCAAAGAACTGATTGAGCATTTCAACCAATCTAGAAACAAAATGCATGTTATTATCGTTCGGGTATTCGTCATACTCTCCTCTTAGAAGGATTTTCCTCAAAGACTCTTTGGCAGACCCAATAATCCCCATGAAAGTAGTCATAACCTCGTAAGGCGTTGTCATAGTCTGGGGCATCTTATTGAGCTCCAATACATTAGCATTCAGCTTCTCCTCAATCTTTGTTACAATTCCCGGCAAAAATCTAGCTATGATAGTAGCCTGAATAATAAACAGCTTTTGAGCAAGAACTGGAATACCCACCATCTATTTGTCGATCCTCGATAAGAGAGGATGAGTTTCAAACAATAAAGTTTCTTCCTTTCTTGCCCCTTCATAAGATTCATCGCCGATTCGATTCCTAACACAAACATAACCAAGCCCAATATTAACATCATCAGCAGTAACTTTCTCAAGAAGTCCTTCCGGTGCATTGTCAGGTTTGGTCACAACAGCAAGAGTCCTTCCTCCCACCTTGTCCACCTTTTGCGACATTCTAATGGACTCACACCTCGCAAAATCAACAGTAGCAGACAAAACATTCAAGATAATACTCTCTTCAGGCTTTATATACTCCATTATAATATCCGTCACCTGTTCATAGATATTCTCAGGCTGGCCATGAACTGGAACTCGAGTGATTCCTGGAAGATCAACCATCGTTAGATCAGGAACGCCGTGTTTCTTCACAACAAGAGTTAACGGATTGTTGGAGATGCCCTTTCCATTGCCAGCAATCTCATCAGTGGCAAGATTAATAGCATCGGCAACCTTGGCTTCATCAGTTGCAATAGTCTTTCCCTCAAACTCGAGAGAAAGCTCGGGTTCAGGGGCAGTATGGTGTTGCAGCCTCATGATAAGGGGAACACGTGTGTATATACCACGTCCCTTGGGAAGGCTTATGCCAGCAAGAGATTCTAGAACACTTGACTTTCCTGAAGATTGATCGCCCACAACCACAATGGTGGGTAGCTGAATGCCTTCTTTTGTAACTTTAAGCAGTCTGAGCTTGTCAACTGCGTCCAGGACGGGGCGGATGTGATCATTGTAGGATGTGAATATTGGGACATTGTCAACTTGAGTTTGCTTTCCCCCACCCATAACTTTTATATGTAATTTGATGAGATGAAAAGATGCTAAGGGGTGGGATTTCTTTTATAATAATAACGATGTAGTGTTTGGATAAATTTAAAACACATCTATAGTTTTGTTAGTTTAAAAAAAATTAGTTTTAAAAAATGAAGAGGATATAATTTAGTGTTCGAGTAAATTTTAAACACTTATATAGATTGGTTTTACATGAGACTCAAACACCTTGTCAATCCTAAACAAAATACAACGTTTTTAAGGATCCTTCGGTTTGAATTTAGTTTTATTTTTCACAAACATAGGAATAGGAAATCATAATTTTGGTAAATTATCACTAATTGTAGGAAATTCTAACTAATTAGATTTAATTGTAATTTTGTCTACCCTTATCAATAACAACATTTTCTCTTAATTAATTTAAATTTCTCAACTTAAAACGATCATATTTCTGAAACC
>CATIWQ010281319.1:0-12405 GCA_949673415.1 Euphorbia schlechtendalii | reverse complement strand
TGTGGTACTTGTATGTGAATGAGAACCAATTTTACTTTCATTGTTAGTCACTATATTGCAAGATAACCTCATTTTAACTTATTTCCAACCAGAAATGATTACCATTTAAACACATATCGCTCCAAGATAATGTAAATATGTGAATTCAATTAGTTGAAATGTTGTGACAGAATCAACCATTTTGTGGTACTTGTATATGAATGAGAATCGATTTTACTTTCATCGGTAGTCACTATATTGCAAGATAACCTCATTTCAACTTACTCCCTGCTAGAAATTGCTACCATTTAAACACATATCACTCAAATATGGTGTAAATATGTGAACACAATTAGTTAACATATTGTGACATACAAAATCAACCATTTTGTGGTACTTTTGTATGTGAATGAAAACTGATTTTACTTTCATTGGTAGTCACTATACTACAAGATAACCCCATTTGAACTCATTCTCAACTAGAATTGATTACCATTTAAACACGCATCACTCTAAGTTGGTGTAAATATGCGAACACAATCATTTAACATGTTGTGATAGACATAATCAACTATTTTGTGATACTTGTAAAATTTTCTTAAAATACTTTATTTCAAATTAATAGATGTTATCTTTAATTTTATTGTGTTTGTGTTTTATAAATTACAATTAAGTTAGTGAATTTAATATCAAAATGAAAAAAATACATATCATCGCTTTTGTAGATCTTTGTCGCTTCCGTAGATCTTTGTCGCACTTACAAAAGCGATAAATATGTATTTTTTCATTTTGATAATAAATTCACTAACTTAATTGTAATTTATGCAACATACAAACAATAAAATTAAAGATAACATCTATTAATTAGAAATAAAGTACTTTAAGAAAATTATACAATTTCCCATTCATATACAAGGCCAAAATGGTTGATTTTGTATGTCATAACATGTTAAACGATTGTGTTTGCGTATTTACACCATATTTGAGTGATATGTGTTTAAATGGTAGCAATTTCTAATTGGGAATAAGATGAAATGATGTTATCTTGCAATATAGTGACTACCAATGAAAGTAAAATCTGTTTTCATCCACATACAAGTACCACAAAATGGTTGATTTCGTCTGTCACAGCCTGTCAACTAATTATATTCACATATTTACACTAGCTTAGAGTGATATGTGTTTAAATGGTAATCAAATCTGGTTGGAATTAAGTTAAAATGAGGTTATCTTGCAATATAGTGACTAACAATGAAATTAAAATCGGTTCTCATTCACATATAACAAGTACCACAAAATGGTTGATTCTGTCTGTCACATCCTGTCAACTAACAAAATGGTTGATTCCGTTTGTCACAACCTGTCAACTAAGATTGTTCACATATTTACACTAGCTTGGACTGATATGTGTTTATATGGTAAGCATTTCTGGTTGGAAATAAGTTAAAATGAGGTTATCTTGCAATTTGTGAATTTATAATAAAATGAAAAACACACATAGGTTGCTCTTGTAGACTTTGTCGCATTATTCAGTCAAACGATATTTTTTCATGTAATTTGCGAAGAAAACCTTAATCAAGAACGATTTGTGGGTTTTCTTTCTTATTATGTTGCTTTCAAATGATTTTAGTGTTGATTTTGTTGAAAGATTAAGGTTTGAGATGTTTGGAAGTGAGATTTTGAGAATTAGGGTTGTAAGTTTGTTTTTCATAGAATTTTACGAAATAAAAGCTTACCCGATATCAAATTGATGGATTTTCCTTCATCATATGTTGCTCTCAAATGATTTTTGTGCTGATTTTATTGAACGATTGAGATTTGAATGACTTGGAAGTGGAGATTTTTGAAAGAAGTTGAGAGCTTGAGGAAGAAGATGAAAGGTTGAGAGAGAAAATGGAAAGTTGAAAGGGAAAAAACCAATTTTTATAAGAGGGTAAAATTGTCAATAAAAGAAAAAAGTTGGGAGGTTTTCAAAAAAAAGCTAGTGGATTTTAGGAACCCACAAATTATATTGTATGCTCTATACGTTTGCTGATCTCTCCGTCATTACCACCGCGCCATCGTATGCCTTCATTTCAAACAATTAAAAAAAATTGTCATTAATATTAGGGACAACAATACATTTTTGGGGTGGTGTTTCTTATGCAAGTGGTTGAATATGACAACCTAATTGGAATTTTAATTCTACTTCAACTTCTTTAATCGTGAAAATAAAATTCTATGCATCAAAAACACCTTCCTAAATTTGATAAGTTTTGTCAGATATAATCATAAACTTTCAAAGTTTCAATTAGTTTTCCAAGCTTGCAAAGGTGTACTAGTTTTCTCCTCAATGTTATGTGTCATATTATAGTTGGTTTGACTTTTTAAAGATGTTTTTTGATTTTCATTCTCCAACCAAAAGTTGACATGTGGCATTGAAGGGCAAACTGGTGCAACCTTACCAAGTTTGGGGGACTAAGTAGAACGTTTGAAAGTTCAGGATGTAATCTGACAAAAATATCAAATTTAGGGGTCGGTCTTGATGCGTTTGGCTAAATGGAGATGCTATTCAGTTCAGACATCATGGTGAGTAATGTAATAGTTCAGACATCATGGTGAGTAATGTAATTTAGTATAGCCTTGACACATGCTTGTTGGTTCGGAAGACTTGCAAAGCTGCCCCCGACATTGAGTGAGTTTGGACAAGAAAATAAGAATAAAGACCCGATCTTATGTGAACTGTTATGGGCCAACCTAGGTATGAATTTGATTTGTTTTTAGTGTGTATATATATATATATATATATATATATATATATATATATATATATATATATATATATATATAATTAAATATTAATTATAAATGATTCTAATAAATTTAAAAAAAGTTGATTTTTTAAAAATATATATGGATGTTAAATTAAATTCGATGTCTATATTACAATTTTATTTGTAATAATTTAGCAAATTAACATAAGTATTTTTTTTTCTCTATTTTAATTTAAAGGAAATTGTTTTTGAGAAATGTGGAAATTTTTACTAATTTATTGATTGTGAGATTTGATTCACAACCTCACGCTTCTTGTAATTTTTAAAGATGATGATCACTGAACCAAATTCAGTAATTGAACATAGATATTTTAAACAATAAAGTTAAAGTCTTTTTATAACAAAATCAATGTGTTGGTTCGCGAATACCGAGTCGGATTTTAAATAATGTAGTAGAAGTGGGTATATAAACGTTAAAAAGAAGGCATAAGTTACAATTCTAGAATGGAGTGATGAGGTGCAACTACCAACAATCGTAAATTCTGACAGATAATTTTTTGATACAAATTTTTAATAAAACCATTTAATTTGTAATTAATTTAAATATAAAATTATAAAGCCATGATTAATATTCCTAAGGTCTTTAGAAAAAGTTATCATTACTTTTTATCTTTTAACCATTGAATCGGTTTTCATATCATTGATCCAATGGTTAAAAGGAGCAAAGTAATGTTAGTTTTGTCCAAGACAAAGTCACCATAGACTTCCCCTATACCTAGTTATATGATTAATTTCAACAAATTTTCACCGAAAATGTAAACATTCATAAGTGACAAATTTATACAAACTAAAAGTCATGGAAAACAAAAAGATGAAGGCCAAATTTTAAGTTTGACTCATGGTGACAAAGATTTTAGTTTAGTGGTTAAGATTGAAGTTGTGACTCACAGATTCGAGTCCACATGAGGATTTTTCTTTTAATATTAGGAAAATACAACTAAGTATGACAATTGTGCCAAAATATTTGGGCAAATACGGCCAAAATCCTACATTTGTTATTGTTATTTCATTTTCACGATCCTCCAGATCTTCATTCTCCCAAAAGTGAAAACCCCGATTCTCAAAAATTCACATAAACCATCTAGTTTCTGCAAACTTTTAAGTTAATTAAACCAGCTTAAAAGTCGATTTTAAATTAAAAGTTACTTCAGTTAAATGTTTCTCTTGACTTTTTTTTTCAGTTAAATAACAGTATTCAAACTATTATTTGGTTCTGTGAAGTAATTAGTACATAAATTTGGATATCAATTTGTTAGGTGCCTTGTTGTGACTTGTAGGAAGCGATGTTCTTCTAAAGCATGAATTATGTTAAGATGTTGAAATTTATTGAGAATATATCTATGTAGCTACTATATTCTCATATCAAACTTTATTTAAGAAAATTTATCTATATTGAGCACCATAATTAATACTAATTCATGGGTAGAAGCATAGGGTTTCCACTAATTAATATGAGGGTTGTTAGTATTATATATAATTTAGCTTATAAGGTTACACTTGCCACTTATATTTGGGAAGTGTGATTGCCCAAGCAATAAATTAACTAAAGTTCAATGCTAATAATAAATTGTGATTGCCTTGATGGTCCTTTTGATGATATTACAGGCAAACTGAGCAAAGCTAATAATATATTGAAGCTAGATCATGATCTAGCTTGACAAGGATTAGGTATTGAATTGCTATTAGTTTGAATACTTTTATATATTGCATCGTTAGATTTTATTAGCCAATACCAGTTTAGTGCAACTTATATATTGTCTGGACATCTTAATGGTTTGTTATGTAGAAGTTTATATTCTGTTACAAATAGGAGAAATGGTTACATTGTCTGGAGATGAACATTGTAAATTGGTTTTGCCCTTAGCTAGTAGCCTTAAATTACTTACGGGCTTCATTGCATGGAAACTCAAATACTAAAATAAGCTTACATAAACCAGCTGAAATTGTTACAATCTCTATAATCAACGAACATCAGAAACTTATTTTTCTATGATTTACGGAATCATTTTCAACATATTAACCTTCAATTTTTTAACTAAATGCTTACCCGGTGTCCTTTTTTTCAATAGAAACACTATGATTGCAAGCAATATTACAGGTACTCAAAGATTAGTAAACACAATTGAGATTGAAACATGGATTGATAGTCTCATTACTTCTTATGGGCACTAATTTAATAAATTTTAAGTACATTGGTGATTAACTAGTTGCATAATATTCAATTAAGAACTAGAATATGGGCCAATTTTTATAAAGTGGTGTTTTGAACTTGTTTTTAATCTTTATATTAAGTTGCTAAAATTAGTCGTAGATGACTAGATGGCCAGTTCAGTTTTTTGTATATCAATCTATGTTTTTCACTTGTTTACTTTATTTTTATGTCTACCTTATTGAGTTTATGCAAAGTTCGTGGAGTTGTGTGGACTTTTGTATCAATCTATGTATATTGAGGCATAAGCTATGTTCATATGTAATAATAAAATGAAACACCATATTATATTCTTTTGCTTTGAAATATGTTTACAATAATTTTTTAGCTGAAATGTGGCATATGATCCTGACATGTTTACAATATGATATCATTTTCAATAACATCATATCATTGTCCTTGATAGCTATATGATCCTTCATTTCTCCCATTTGTCCTCAATTATTTTTGCTTTTGATCTTGACACATAAGGATTCAACCTATCTCTGTGGCTGTAATGGCATTAATATTTCCTTCTATTCTATTTTTGATTTTTTGTATTTATTTATTCGGTCATATTATCACCTCCTTTCGATTTTGTGATGCCTTTCTCTTACAAAATTATTGCTAGAAGTCTAGACATAGCACATGTATAGTTGAATAAGAAAATTTAAGTCAAATGCCTAGTCTCTTTTTAATACAATTTTGCACACAGTTTCAACACTGTTAGCTATGTTCATCACTACACTTTTCTTTTTATTAAGTTTAATTTTCACATTCTAAATCATGTAAAATAGAGATGATAAGATGGTGAAAGAAACTAATTTGGCTACCTGGGATAATGAAACACATACGACATTTCTTGAGTTATGTGAGGATGAGATTCAAAAAGGGAACAGACTTGGTTCTCACTTTTCCAAAATTGGTTGGACAAACTTGTTGAATGGTTTCCATGAAAGGACTGAAAAAGATATACTAAAAATCAATCAAAAAATCATTGGAATGGTATGAAAAAGGATTGGATATTGTTCAAAAATTTGATGCGAGGCGAAAGTGGCTTAGGTTGAGATGCAACAAGGAACACAATTGATGTAGATGCCAATTGGTGCGATGCAAAAATTGTTGTATGTATAAATGTTTTATTCCATTGTCGTTCTTAGATATATATTACTCATTTTAAATAATAATTTCATTTATATTTGCTACTACAGATTAACAAGGACTATAAAGGTAAAAATTTATTTTTGTATTAGATTCGGTATGATGCTATATATTTAGATATTGCTGCAATTGGATTCAAAGCACAAGCTACAACTAAAATTAATGCTACTGGTGTTCAAGGATCATATGAACAGGTTCCATATGAAGTTGGCAATGAAGAAGAAGAGTGTGACGGTCGTAAAAGCAATGACAGTAATCTCATTCGATTTGAACCATCTTCTTTGGAGAAAAAAAGGCTAGCATTAGTAACAAGCAAGTTAAGCAAAAAGTGACTTGAGCTACTACTTTGAAAGATAGTATATGTGAACTTGTTGAGATGATGAAAAGTAGAAGTATAGGAGGTACATCAGCCCCACTACCACAAGGACCAACAATTCAAGATTTTCTTCATATTTTAAATGGTATTCCTGATTATTCACTATTTGGAGTAGTTAAATATTATGATGTACTTAATTTTGGTGAGAAAAATATCAGGGAAGTGTTTATTGGTCTATGAAATGATGATGAGTGGATTGATTCTTACAGTTTTTGTATAAGGAATATCATAAGTAGTATGAGTGTTAAGATTGCAAGTTTGATGAGACTTGTGTTTTATGTTTGGACATCTTTAATTTTATGTATGCTCTTTGGATTGTTTATGTAGTTTGGGATTGAAACTGGGCTATCTATGTTTATTGAAGTTGTGCTATGTGTTTGTTCCATTTTATTATATGAGATATTTTTAATTCATTATGTTTATTATTTTTGTTGGCACACTTTACGATTTTGATTTTTTATAGGATGTCTAATTCAAATATTCTTACAATTGAGGAGGATTGCAGTGTTGTGGACAATGAAGAGTGGGAAAGGTTGATAGATTGCACATGTGTGTTAGTCTTCTTATACTACTCAACTTACGTAGATAAAGTGCTTATTCGTACATCTATCCGATCAGGACATATGCTTATCATGGAAATATTGAACAATTAAGATAAATGTTGTTATCAGGATTTCAGAATGAACAAATCTATCTTTTTTGATTTGTGTGATGACTTGTAAAACAAGTATGGTTTACAACCGATAAAAGAAATATTTATATATGGAGAAGTTGGCATATTCCTTAGTATATGTGCACATAACTTCAGCAACAGAATGTTGCAAGAGTTGTTCATCCACTCAGGTAGAACTATACATTCTCATTTTCATCGTATATTGAAAGCTGTAAAGTTGTTAGCAGGTGATATCATTCGTTCACATCCTCAATATAATCAATGCATTGGTTATCATCAACCTCAACAAAGGTATGTTGATTTTATGAGTATATACTATATGAACACAATAATTGATTTGAATATAAAAATATGTGTTTATTATTTATTAGGATTGCATTGGTGCAATTGATGGTACTCATGTTAGAGAAATATTATAATAAGTGTATAATTACACTTATTATCTTGATAATTTAACTTATAAAACAATGTGGTTTAGAGTCATTTTATACTTCATATAAAAGATTTCATGTGGTATGTAGTTGTTTTTGATGCAAGTGCAGAAAACTAGGTGAATCTTGGGAGTGAAATGATTAAAGATGTAATTTTATGCAAAAAGAGTGAAAAAGGTGCAAAAAGATTCGTGGAATGTAAGGAATTGTCCTAGGATCGAAGTTGTCAAAGATTGGTAAAATTGCAAAGAAGAATCATGAAGAAAAGTATAAGTCACGACCATGTCAAGATCGTGATTCCTACTCGAGATTGGCTAAGTCACGCTCGCGACTTATCATTCTTCACAAGCAGTAATTTACCAACTTACATTCACGATCATGACATGTATGTCATGCTCGCGAATTGTGACGGATTTGATCAACTCTTCTCAACTTCCAACCGCCGAATAAGAATGATCAACCGCCATCAACCGTCAGATGAAAAGACACCTTTTGGAGATAATGCATCCATGAAAAGGTGCCTTTCCATTGAAGATAAGGATGAAATCTTACATCCAATCAAATGAAGATGATGCAACCCTTCACCAATGGACATGACTGTTCGTTTGGATAAACGTAACCTTTCACACTCTATAAATAGAGGTTCAAATCAACCATTTCGTGGATAGCATGGTATGATAGGCGTCGATGGTGTCATATAGATGGCAGCGATAGATAGAGAGTGAAAGTTATATAGATTTCGCTTGTTCAAAGTGTTAGAGAGAAAAATGTATAAGTGATTCGATTCTTTTTTCAATCACTAGATTTCTCCACAAATTCAAGCGATTGTTGTATGAGTGTAATTGCAAAGCACTTATCAATAAAAGTTTCTGTTCTTCAACATTCATTTTTTCGATATTCACAAAGAATAGCATCCTAGCGGAGGTTCTATACGAGTCGGGACCGAATTCAAAGTAGAAGCAGGAATTGCGGGAATTGACGACTCCCATTAAAGAGTGGATACGGTTTGATCAACTTTAGCTTTCACTTGCATACTTTACAACTTTACTTTGTTTTCCACTTATACTTTCTAATTCGAAGTTTATGATATGTCTATGTGTCATAACAAGTATTTCGTCTTGCGTCACTTATATTAATAAAGTTATATTCTGTCAAGTTGACTTTAAGAGTAATTTCGAGGTTAACAAGATCTTATATAATCACTGATCTGTGAGTTTAACGCTGTTTAGTGAGCCAACATTTTTGGAGTGGTAACTTGCTAAATATGGCTATGTGAAAACGTCCCGTACTGAGTATAATATTATTGTTGTCCAGGTTTTTATAAGTGTCATAATTCATTTACCCTAGATTTAGAAAAGTCATTTCATGTGTTGCTCTGCGGTGAATTATAGGATATTTGGGCGTCTAGAAACGAGTTTGTTGAAGTTATCTAGTGTATAAAACATTAATGAATACTTTGCATATTTTACTCCACTATACTTGTTCTTAGGTAATATCTATATGCTTTGCCTCTAATCTGTTCATCTGTCCATTCGTCTGTCTACCATTCAAAACCTTCAACTTATTTTATTTTCTTTTGTTCCGTAACTCTAATTAATCATTAGAACCGAATTCCTTCCCTGTGGGATCGATATCTTTTAAAACTACATCGCAACTGTATACTTGCAGTTATCATCATTTTTCTATTTGATATGCGGTACTGACAACACTTGTTCATATTTAGAACTTTTATATTATTAGTAGAAAAGTGGCGAACAGATTACCTCATGGTTTTGAGATACCATTCATTGGTAGAAAGATGTACCCAACCCAAAATATATTAGCAGCTGTTGACTTCAACATGTGTTTCACATTTGTAGTCGCTGGTTGGGGAAGGAGCTGCGCATGATAGCCGAATTCTTTCAGGTGCATTGAGACGCATAGAACTAAAGTTTCCATTACCAAAGAATGATAATATTATTTAGTTGATGTAGGTTATGCACATATACTTGGCTTCATGACTCCTTATAAAGGTCAACATATTCGTTATCATTTACAAGATTTTCATCGTGCACAAACATCTTTAGGTAAAAAACCACGATGTAAGGAGAAGTTCAATTTTTTTCATTCACCATGTAGAAATATTGTGGAGCAAACTTTTGGTGTATGGAAAGCAAGGTGGTCAATTTTAAGAGACTTTAATGTCAACTATAGCTTTGACACTCAAGTTGATGTTGTATTAACAACAATGGCATTACGCAATTATATGGGAAAGAAAAATGTTCCAGATGCTGCATTTGAAATAGCTGAACAAGAATCATATCAACCTCGTAATGACGATAATGATGATGATATAACGAACACATATGTTCAAGGAGATATTCATAGACAAGGAGAAGACATTCACTATTGGATGACTATGAGGGATATGCTTGCTAATGAAATTGCATAAATTATGTATGAAAAATTTGTTGTAAAATGTTTTGTTATAGCTTATAAATCTTTTGTCAAGTCATTGTATATATAGGTAAATAAGTTCTTTAGTTAGACATAAAAAATCAATTTTTATATAATAAACACTGTACGTCTTTTTTAGTATTTTCAACAAATTTTACAACTTAGCAATAACTTAAAAATCAGTTTTTAGAAACACTTCAACAACTTATAAGTGATTTAAAAATTAAATTTCCAGAAACACTTAATTACTTATTAATAAGTATCTTAAAAGTTAAAAATCACATAAGTAAAAAGTCAATAATAATAATAAGGTTGGAGAAACATCCCGTTCTCTCATTTTTCTCTGCATTTCAATCTATTAGAAATGATTACTATGATTCCCGTAACTTGAAGTAGAAATTCTGCATTATTGAGAAAAATCAAAAGCAATCGATTCGAATCACAAGGTATCAATTTCATAACCTATTTCGTATCTTTTCATATTTTTTTGTTCTTTCAAATTTTTTGAGCGACGAGTATGCTAAATCAATCAAAAGTGCAAACAAAATAGCAGGCGATGCATACTCAACTATTTAGTTTTTTAAAAAACACTCTTCAGGTATGTTGCAGATCTGGTGCGACATCAACTTATAGATTGCCTTTCAAAGCTTAGCTCTTTTGTCTCTGTAACTCGCTTTTTTTTGTTGCAATAACTGAATCTGAATTTCTGGATTTTCATTATTGCTTTTGTGTACTAGTCTTTGGTTCATTTGATTTTGATGTGTTTTTGTATAAAAATCTTGTCTGGGGCAAAGCTTTAGTAACTGGTTACTGGGTAATAGGAGTTTGTTTTTTTCTCAATTTATTTATTTATAAGCTAAATTGGTGAGCAATTCGGTTGACTTATAGCTCATGTGATGGGACTTAGGTTTAAATTTGATTTTATAGCAGGTCAATAGGTATAGTATTGTCATGGAGAAAGTGTCCTAGTATAGTTTATATCTAAATCATTTGCAACATCAGTATCCTAGAGGGATGATCTTTTGTTTATATTTTTGCTTGTATTGTAATCTGCATGTTGAAGAGGGTAGTTGATGATCCCTTTAAAAAACTATAAACTAGAGTGTATATTTTGTAATAAGCTGATTGGCTTAGACATTTTCTTTTTACATGTCATTAATGTAGAATTTGAAGGCTATAATTTTTCTTGTTGATGTGAATCTGTTAAAGGCGATTATACCATTCGATATAAGGTAAAAGAATCTCTCCCATTTCCCTAATGTGATAAAACTATATATCAAACCTTATACTAATCTTATACTAAGTATAAGACATATATCAATGAAATTTGAACATGTATTAGATTTTGTTATAATAGTAATATACAATTAATGCACTGATTGCAAGTTGGGATGCATTTTTTACTTTCATGATATCAACTATTGCTTGCTGGACATTGAGACATTATGTACTGCTTAAAACGTTGGTGTTCAGACATTGCTGAAATAGTAGAAGGAATTCAACAACAAGTTCACAATGTTCTAGAATTTAAGCAATGTTGTACATTTTTCACATTTTCTACTAATTGCTTAGCATTTTGATACTTTCAGTTAATCACAATTATAATGTTAGTTGTGGAACAAAATACCCTAAAAATATAAGACCTTCATATAAAGGTAGTAAAAAACTAGTATAAGACTGGTATAATGTATCTATCTACTCTATTTCTCCTTCATAAAATTCTCTTGATTAAACCATGACATGAGAGCCTTATACCTAGTATAAGAGGTATAAGGCATTTGTTTAAGTTCATTGTATTCATGCAATTCAATAAGCACCCAATGTGCATGATTTTAATAACACAGCGTCAAAATTAATAAAAAATCAGGTTGGTAATCATTTTCTTATATTAAAAAACTAATAAAATTTTATATTAATCTAATTATAATATTTCTCGAATGCAAAGAATAATGATCATTCTCGAAAGCTAAAAATAAGTTATATACATATCTCCTAAATCGAATTTATTGGTTATATCATTTTATAGGAGTCTTTAAATCTTGCAATACAATTGTCAAAAAAGAGAGATAAACATATATCATATATTATGAATAAAAAATTGTTATTATACCATCTAGGTATAATTATTGCTGTACTAAGTATAATACATGAGCTTACGGTGTGCAGTCGTTGGCGCATGCAACCATTCCCATATACTAAATGATTGACCTACTTTTGTCATTTCTAGCGATTGGGTGAATAAGAACACTCAATCTTTAAGAAAAACAATAAGAACACTCAAAATCTTTAAGAAAAACAGATTTAAAATCAGCAGAACCAAATTGAGCAACAGATCCAATACCGAATTC
>CATIWQ010281282.1:0-20041 GCA_949673415.1 Euphorbia schlechtendalii | reverse complement strand
ATCCTTTATATCTTTTTGTATTTGGTATAATGTGTATTATAATTGTTTATTTTGTTGTTATAATGGTTTTGTTTTTATTTAGCTTTCGTATAATATACTTAATACATTTTTATAATTTGGTATAACATGTATTATATATGTATATATTGTTGTTGTAGGTTGTATAATAGACTTTTTTACCTTTTTTCACAAAAGAGAATGTGGAGAAGAACAACATGAAGTCTCAACACCTTAAATTCCAAAAGATGGAGCTGAGAAGAAATAATTGGAATAAAACATGCTGAAATCTTAAATTCCAACAGGTGGAGCTGAGAAGAAATAATTGGAATAAAACATATTATTTCAGCTTCTAGCAAAACTAGTCCCAATTATTGGTTTGGTGGCTATCTTATGGTGGGCATGACGAGATATATTTCAAGGATCATTAAGGCTCCTTCCCTTCACCATTCACATTTATTTCTTCTTCTTTTTATTATTTAGTGGAATATATAATTTTCTATCTGCAAGCAATGCAATTGACTTTATATGTGTATGTTTCTAATATTTGTTTGACATTAGTCATTTGAACTAAATATTTTTTTAAATTAATCTTTTATGTTCATTATTGATTCCCTTCTCTGCTTTCTCGTTTCGGTGCAGTGCCCAAATTGTGGAAATGAATTTCAAATTTTCAAGTAAGAGCCTTAAATATGCTTAGTGGATTGGTAGGTAACTAACATATCTTAGAGTATTGAACTTAAGATTTGGTTTAACAATTTCCTATTGACATAGATGTGCAAGAACAACAATAAGAAGTTTCAACACCTTAAACTCCAAAAGATGGAGCTGAGAGGAAAGAATATCTTATTGATCTTACCTTTCCAGATATCAAGAATGGGATATATGGTACATCTAAGTTTCGAATGTTTACTTTTAAAGTCAAACCTTCATCAAGAGTATAATCACATGATTGGGCTGAATGTCCATTTGTACACCCAGGCGAGAATGCAATACAAACGCGATCCATGAAAGTATCATTATAGCTATGTCCCATGGCTTGAGTTTAGGAAGGGATCATGTAGGCAGAGCGATGCTTGTGGCATTATGCATATTATACGAGTTTTCATTTTTGTATAATATCGTTATACTATACTTCTTTTAGTACTGCAGTGTTTTTTTGTATAATTATTCACATACGAGTTTGTAGTTTGGTATAATATTATTATACTGAATATAACACAAGTAAAAGTGTTATAACTGGTATGATATTAAATATACCAACTAGAAATCTTGTATAAGGCACATTTGCAAGTAGTATAATTTGTATTATACGAGATTACCTTTTGGTATAATGTTCATCATACCATATTTCTTTATATGTGATTTTTTTTCCAAGTACTATAATGTGTATTATATGAGTTTATGTTTTGGTATAATGTTCATTATACAAAATTACTTTAGTGAAATTGCAATCTTAACAAGATTTCCAACAACAACAATATTTAGTATTGGCTTCTTTAGATCACTAACCATCACATTATCATCAATCTCGGATTCAACCTACCTAATACCTTTACCATTGTAAATTACACAACCTGACTCATCCAAATACTCTATCTCCTCAATCCATTTCCCAGACTCACCTTTTGTGTTCTTAAAAGAATAATTTTTTAAAAAAAGAAAGGCCTTTCACCACAAATACAGCCCACAATAGAACTGTTATGTGGTATAAAGCTAGTATAACATATGGTATGTGGTATAAAAACTGTTATACTAGTTTTAGAATTAGAATTCTCAAAAACATCGTAAACTAGTTTTAGCAATGTTATATTCAAAAGGTCATTCCATCAATTCAAACAAAGCTATAGAAACAAAAAAACACAATTTTTATTAAATGAATCATAAAGATTTACGAGAAGATATGAATGAGTAGTTTTCTACATTAAAGAAAGACAATGTACCAACTAGCCTATAACAATAAGGCTTTAGTTAGTATAAGAATGCATCAAAATACATCTAATTACTACAACCACATACCATAAACAATTAATTCATGCCATGTTAAAGCTTCTTAAGTATGAGACAACCATAGTGATATTGTCAAGTTTGCATCCATAGTATCGATATCCAGCCTCTTGAGCAGTAGACGAAAAATGCATCTGTCGGTTCCCATCAAGAGCTCTTTGACATGCTATGATCTATCAACAATGACCACAAGCTCAATCGACATAGCCCCGAGTTCGATGGGCTTCTGCACAGATGTTCATATCCATCACCTCTCTTTTCAAGTGGAGAATCCCTAAACTTTAATCTACTCAAGGAAGATGATGACACTACATCTTTTCATTTCCTTTTTCCTTATTAGATGCAAGCTACGATCAGACAAAAAGAACATAATTTTTTTAGATTAACATTTTACAATAAAATGCAAGAATTTCAGCACAATGTATAATTGTTAATCAATATTGGTGAAGCTAAATTTGAACTTTGAACTACCATTAATTCTCAAAGAAGTCTCACTTAAGCATTTATACAAACACCATGGTGCATTATTTAACTTATTTTTAAACATTCGTGGCCTCAAAATTGACCCAATCAAAACATAAATTAAGGATTTTTTGTAATTCCTTACAAGTCCAGGTTGCTCTTAACTGAGGGTTGGAGCATTCTCTGAAAATGGGCCTTTCAAGTCAAATGGGAAGATTTTGGTTAGATTTGAACACAGCTAAATCAGAGGTATAATACTTCAAAATACTTTTATTTTTTTTGCAGAAATTTGCTAATAAAACTATGTGGAAATGATGTATTTTAAAATTCAACAATTTTCAAATGAAACTTAAACTTTCTAATCAAAGAAACATCGCAACAAATTCAACTAAACTAGTTAGTATTTGTTGCAAAGAGTTTAATAAAATAAATATCAGGCATAAAATATCCACAAATGAATTTGCACAAGAATGAAGCCGAAACGTTAGATTGAATAGGGATAAAACTCTAAAAACACAATTAATTGAAAACCAATACCATAAATAAAAAATAAGGATAGTTCAGGCTAACCTAGATGCGTCGATTCCGAAGGTGAAGTCTGCTAGAACACATAGACGACCTTATCAAAGATGGATATCTAGAGATTGTCGCGTCGATCAAAGATGGAATTTGGTACGATGACGGTGGGTTTCATTGTGTTGATTGAAAGACTGAACGATTGAATGACGGTTCCTCAAAATCACATATTAGTACAAATATGATTTAGTTTTGACCAATTTTTACAAATATTGATTTTATAGTTAAATTATGGGCCCTTGTATAATTTAGACTGATCAAATTTGAGGTTCAATTTGATTAAAAATGGGTGTTAAGTAGAATAAGCTTTAATAACTTGCTTAAATATAAAAATGAATTTGTACACCGTAAAATTTAGTAGATATATGATTACGGGACAATTAATATACTATTTGTTGGGTTTTGAGCTTAGATAGTTTTAATGATGACAATTTATGCTTACTTCTTGTAAAGAATGTAACTTAATATATGTCTCAAGAATGTAATGTACTTTAAGTTTATTGATTTATTAGAGTACATACAAAAAGTGACATTAAGGCTCTGTTCTTTTCAATTGAAATTGAACTGAACTAAACTAAACTGAACGATACTGAACTGAACTGAAACTGAACATACTGAAACTGAACTGAAACTGATTATTCTGAAACTGAAAATATTGATACTTAATTGAATAATAATTATATATATCAATAATAACAACATTACCTTTTAACTATATAATATTAAATTTTCGTTTCATTAATTTTATTATGATATTTTGTTGGATCCTTAACTTTTTTAGTATTAACAAAAACCATATTTTACAATATTATTTTGGGACAAATGTAGTTTAATTAAAAATACTACAAAATGAAAAAAAATAATTAAGTTAGTAGTGCGGAATTCTAGTGTACAACAAATTTAGGAGATTAACCAAAGCAATAACTAATATGCCGATGAGGATAGTGAAAATGATGACATAGATGAAGATTGAATTAGAAAAATTAATCTAACCATGAATTATAATATTGTAATATTTCTCAATTATATTGTTAATAGTGCGAATTCTATTGTACAACAAATTTGAGAAATGAACAAATGCAATATCCAACTTGTCAATTAGGATAATGAAAATGACAATATGAACGTAGATTGAATTAGAAAAATTAACATAACCGTGAATTATAATATTTCTCAATTATATTGTAATGGGTATGTTTTTTAATACTTTATAAATTGATTATTTTGTCTATTTATTTGTTAATAAACAAAGTTATTCGTTATCAATGATAATAAATAATCAAATTTTAACATATTATTAACAATATGCTTAAATAATTTTTATTACTTACTATTTATTTTATTTATGATTAATATTTTTGTTTTATTTTCTCATTCTAATATATATATATATATATATATATATATATTTATAATTACTTTAATAATATTTACAATAATATATAAACTGAAACTGAATTGAAACTTAACTGAAACTGAAACTTAACTGAACTGAACTGAATGATACTGAACTGAACTGAACTGAACTAAATGGGCTGTTGAATAAGTTGAAAAGAACAGAGCCTAAATAATAGTGAAAGATATGCAGCAAAAGGGGAGATAGAACGGGCGGATACTCTAGTATTTAATGTAATGGCTAGTACAAAATGAGTGTTACCTCGGCACTTTCACATAACGTCTAGTTGAAGAAATAAAAACAAAATGGGAGATACTCTATCTTTTTCAGCAATGGCTACTTCTTGGTTCCAACAGCTCTTTTGTAATGGCTAGCTCCTACAAACATTATAATAGCATGTCATCATCAAATGGAAGACTTGAGGAAGACAATCAAGAGATATTGCAATTCATATTTAGAGTTTATAAAGTCTTCCATACATCTCTTAAAATTATTCAAATAGAAGCTTCGTGTGGTCAAATCAATAAAAAAAGACTTTTAAATAAAGAGTTGTGAGTTCACACAAGGTTGTGTGAAGTGGTGAAACTTTGGTAGAAAGATCGTTTATCAAAGGTTTTGTAAGAAATATATACGAGATCGTATAGTGAAGAGAAAGTCAACCGAGTGTGTGTGGTCATGACATATATTTGCTAAACAAACACTCAAATTTTGGTTATTAAGCTTGAAAAATAACTCATAGAAGTTTTGGTTATTTCTTATAAAAACAATCACTTAATGTTTGATTGTTAAGCTTGTGGAAAAATAACATGTAGAAGTTTGTACTTAAAAAATAATTGCCAAAAGTTCGGTTGTTAAGCTTACTTGGAAAAACAACTGGTTGTAAGGTTTAGATACTTGACCCATAAAAGTATTTACCTAGGCTTGTTTTAAGCCCGTAAAGAAAACATGAATAGTGAAAATCTCAAGTCGTTGACTTGAGGACTGGACTAAGGAAAAGTTTCCCCCAACCAGTATAAAATCTCTCAAGTGAAATTTTCTCTAACTCTATCTCTTTACTTACTTACACTTACTCTTACTTCTTTGCAAAGCACCATCATTTGAAGTAACAATATTATCCAAAAAAAGCTATTACACATACCCACAGGTTTTACTTTATCTACAATTTCCGCATTAGTTAAACTTGTGTTTTTGGGCAAACTTGAGTATCTCTAAAAGGAATTTTTGGGAAATTTAAAAGTCCTATTCATTCCCTCTAGTCCTTTCTAACCTACTTGGGGCCAACACTATTAAACCCCAATGAATCCTATCATATTGCATACCAATAATTTCATCATTTTGATAACATTGTACTTCCATCCATATAATCTTTTTAAAATAAGAAGCACAAAACAAATTGTAATTTGAAACCTCATCTCTATGTATAAAATAAATGCAAACTTAATAAGTTTTCAAAGTAATCATAATTATTGGTCCCGATTGAGTGAATGTCTTAAACTTGAATCTAGGTCAATTTTTAGTTCTTTTAAAAATTACTAAACTAAGCATGTTGAGTTAAATTAGATGATGGAATGTCAATAGATTAAAGGTCTAGCAAACTCACAAAATGAGCTAAGTCTTAATTTGGCTGATTGTGCTGAGTAAGAATACTCAACAAGGCTGACTAATGCAACACTTAGATAAAATAGCACAAATATAAAATGATGTGTGCTGAGAAATTTACTTACTGAGTAAAATTAAAGAGATAAGATTTAAAGAGAATTAGCACAATTTTTCCTGGTTCGGTTTTTTGCCTAAGTTTAGTACTCGGATTTCTTCTCCAAGCTTTAATCCACTATTTAATTCCTCCCCTAACTATGTGGAGAAGTCTTCATAGCGGGTAGCTTACAAGTGAGTACCTTTCAAGCATTCTACCCTCAAAACAGTTTGAGTACTTTTCTCAAACTGCTATCACTCAAAGTATATAAAATTTAAATAAAGAAAAAACTTATAGAACGTTGTTCTTCTTACAGATCTAATCTATTACAAATTTGATTGATCTAAATGACTTTAGGAAGAATAGAATGTGATATTGCAATAGTTCTTCTAATTTGGGAATTTCTTGATTTTAGAGTATGCTTAAGCAGAGATTTAGCACTCAAGAAATTCTAGGTGTATTCACCAAGTTTGAACTACTGCCTCTAGTCTGTATATATAGATGAATGTTGAAGTAGTCATTGCAAACTTGTCCTTCAATTCGTTCATTCTTCAATATATATTCTTGCATGGTCTTCAAGCTTCTTCTCGATAGAGACAACTTTTAATCCAATGTGAGAAATATTTCTAACCGTTAATACATGAGATTAATCTCTTAATGTGTGAGATTAAACTATTGAATTAAAGTATCTCCCAGTTTTAATCTTCATGTTGATTTTGGAGATGGAGAGCACATGATGCTACGTAGCCTCTTGCAATTTTTTTGAAGTCTTTGCATTGTAGAATGGCGTAACTTAAGTCTGAAATGTGATGAGACAATCTATTGTTCTTGGACTCTAGTGTTGACAAGTCGACATTTCGTATTGACAACTTTTCCCTTGGACCACATGATTGTTCCTTTTTTATTTCAATGTCAGATCATCTTTGAGACCTAAAAAACATCAACTAGGAATATTTCGTTCTAACAGAGCAAGGGTTAAAAGCATGTGTGTGACAACAGACAATCTCTATCACTCAACATACAATTACAGGAATTTAAGAACTGATTTTAACTCTTATTTGACCGTGCTGAGTATGTTCATCTCAGCAACTAGTGTTAGCAAAATAAAATAAGTTTCTTAGGTCAACATTATTAGATGAACTAATCTTAAGTAAGCTTACTTAACTCAAGTTAAATGTTAACTACTACATCGAGTTATAGATTGGTGTCCTACTAATTTACATCATCAAAAACCTCTATATTGCTGAGTAATCTTTATGTTGGGTTCAATAATCTCCCCATTTTTTAGCGATGGTAAACCATATAGTAGCAAGCTATAAATCAATAAGTAAAATAAGAATAGAGTTACCTAGTTTGGTGCAAGACTCCCCCATGTTAAGTGAACTATTGAGACTATTTTGAACTCTCCCATCCTTAGAGATTTTTCTTTTGATGTAGTGTTCAATCAGTCCACATCCAAGTCTTGTTCTTTATCTGTAAAAACTTAGTACATGTATTGCAACTAATATTAAGTCAAAGAGAATTTAACTAGATCGGATAAACATCCGTAATCTTTTTCATTGATGAAATAGTCAGTTAAGTTACATAGAAAGCGTATATTAAGAAAGCTCAAAAGATTATAAATATACAACAAATTATCTTCGATGATGTTGCTTTTACTGATCAATCTTGAATATTAAGAAAGCTCAAAGATTAAAGCCTTAGCTATGATACTATCTAGCTCAACATTAGTTTTGAGAGACTTATTGTGCCTTTTGGAAACCTCTCACAACTGTTGCTTCATGGCCTCCTCATCATACTCAGATTATGATTCAAAGTTGAGATTTTCAACTAGATGAGTTTTTGGTCATGAGGAATTAGCGTAAAAATTTTCTTCTTCCATCACTACATCCTCATGATGTGCATAGTTCATAACATACGGTTTGGGTTGGAGAAATTCTCAGCATGTTGACTTGACTACGCGTAGTTCTCAGTTTTGATCCTTGGATAAAATAGAGTTAGGATGGGTTGAGTGGAAGGAGGAATTTGGTTAGTTTGTATAAAAGGAAAAGAATTAGTATGATTTAAAAGAGAAGTTTAAGCATATTGAATGGGGGAAGTTTGTTTAGGAGAAGGAATATTTGAAGAGGTATTTACATTTGGTTGTGATTGAGAAGATGAAGAAGGGTTATTTGGTTGAGAAGTGATTGTGTTGGCTTGATCAAAAGGATCATTATTAGTTTCATTATTAGATTATGGACAAGGGGTAGGGGTAGATATATGTGAAATAGGAGAAGTAGGTGGAGTATTTACCATGTTAGTTGGTGGTGTAGAAGAGGTGTTGGTTTGTTGATCCGGAACAATCTCAATTAGGTTGTCTTTTGGTAACTAAGCATGTTGAGATATAATTTTGCTGGACTCTGAAAATACTTCCTTTGAGCACGGGATTTTGTACCAGCTCGCGTATTCGATGATGATGGCTTTTCGAAATTTTTATCCTTGAATCACACAATTTTCGGTTATCCGGAGAGCTTCGAATGGGAGTATTCTTTATCGCCAATTTATTTTAAGGATTTAAATTATTTTTAAGACTTTAAAAATTAGATTTTGGTGAAAATTAATTTATTGAAAATATTTTTTAGAAAAAAATTCAAAATGAAAAAAAATAAATTTTAAAAAATCGGGATACCACGAAACCGGTCTCGCCAGAGTTTCGGCGAGGGTCCCCCCTCACCGGATTTATTGAAAATAATTTATTTTGGGAAATTTCCCTATAAATATCAGGGAAATTTTCAGTGTTCAAGACCCTGGAAAATTTAAAAAAAAATCTGATTTTCTCAAGAAGAACAACATGAAAAATTACAAAAATATTTTCTTACATTCAGATCCAAAACATGTTTTGATTCTGAACCTTAACCATTTTTCTTCTATCTTTTTTCCACAAAAATTCTCAGATAATCTCGGGTCTAAAACAAATTTAGTGCCCGAGTCTAATTATTTTTTGGATAACTAAACATTTATTTTCCACACCAAACCACAATTAAAAAATGAATGAGGAACGCACCCAGGGATCAAACAGACACGTTGAAGTGGATTCACACCAAAATGGTAAGCCTCTAAGTTCCTAGAGTTGCTTATTTCGTGCTCCCTGTATTTTTCTTCATTTCATTTTATATGTGGACTTAGAAATTATTTTACTTTCTTTTATTGTGTAAATGTTGTTGTAATACTTCTTCTTCATCTTTAATTTATTTTAATTTATGAAAATACATGTTAGAATACCCCAATGAAGGGAATTAAAATTATTCCTAGATAACAGACCTCACTTCATGCCATGCGAGAAATTTCATTAAATAAAACGACCAACATACGTGTTAATAAAATGAATCGTTTTATTTCTGAAATAAGAATTTTTAACATCCGATATTTTAACTAGGCCACACGGGCCTCGCTAAGATCAAAACGAACATACGTGTAAGTACTCATGTTGTACTATATACCATGTACTAACCGTTGTGGATGCAGGTTAGATGTATGCCTAGGTTTTATTTTCCTTCGGGTATCACAGTTTCAATTATTTTTGGGGAATTAATATTAATAGAATAGGCGGGCGGTTGTATCCCCCGAGGTTATGTAATTTTAATCTTTACTTTCTCGCATTTATTTATTGCTTTATGTATGGTTTTATTGCTTTCCGTATGCGCATTAAATCATACATTATAACTCAAAAAAATGACATAAGTGCGAATATGCTCAATTAAGAAATACGGTTTTTTGTGGGTGTAATATTATGTGATCCAATAAGAAATAAGCAACTTATCCCAAATTTGAATCTCTGTTTCTTAGTGAACCATCTCTCTGAAGTTACGCCTCACAGACTTTAATTCCTGGAAGAGCTAATCCAGGTGGTGACTCTACACTAAGAGACGGTGAATTTGGGTTTGACCAATTTAAAATGTTTTCGTTTTCTCTTTCAAACCTGTCCGGGTCTCCGACCTGGTACATTTATATTTTCACTTAAACACCCTGGTGGATGGTGCCACTCATTCGTGCTTGGCCCATTTCTCTGTGTCATCCGCTCATAATGGTGACTTCATTGAGGATATTTTCTTAAACTTTTTTCAAAGGTTTTAGATCTTGGATAATCGCCGAAAATTATTGATCACATTATTCCGTATTCTCTTTATTATGACATATTCATAATTTCAAATTACAATAGAGGGGATTAGCCCATAATTCTAAGGTACCCTATTATTGCAAAGCTTTCTCTTGCACTAATCTTCCTCCCTGAGAAAAGATAGTACCTGAGAGAGTGGAGCATTTGTTACCATATCGCATGTACCTACCTTGTTAGAACCCATTTGGGGAGAGGCTTGGAGTGTATTTTAGTGCAACAAGAACCTTCTACATCAACAACCTACTTACAAACCTCATGTAAATAAACCATACGCATTTTCCCTAGGGTGTTACCCAACAAACGACCATGCATGATATTTTCTTGCAGGTGCGCTTCTTAGTATCTTCACGGTACTAAGATGAACCAAACTTAGGATAGAAACTAGCTGAAAACCCTACGCACGGGAGTTGTGTGGTTGGAAGTTTAGACGTTGCATGCAATGTGCTACGTATTTATCATTGTACAAATGTCATGCTAACTGCGAATCTTAGTGATGACACTTTAACGTATACACTCATAGCATTTACTCATCATCATGATACCAAATCGATGACAAATACACTTAGGATTAGATAACACTTGAGATCGTGTCACCCAATGATAACATGAACTTATTAGAATCATGAAGCATCATTCACCTGCATGATGTCCACTTGACATCCGACACTTAGCCCACAAGGGGCAATAACATTTCCACCGCTAAGATATCTATCCAACTCATAGCCCAAACGGGGTAAATACCTAAACAAACCATTTTTTTCCACATCACGTGATGTCCCTGCTGACATCCGAACCCAAGCCCACATGGGGTGAACTTATTTTAAAAACCTTACCTTACCAAATCTTCAAGGGTATACGCTTAATACCTGAACTATTCACCCACACGGGGCAATGATTCATGCATCATCGCATATCCTCAAAAGTGATAACCACACGGGCATCCGAAACTCCACCCTAATTGGGTAAAATAACCAAATCAATCATTCAATAGCTACATATGGTGATTATTTTCATCTAAATTTTATTCGATTTCATCAGGGAATGTCACACTACTTACTCGAAATAATTTTGACCCCCTCATTCTATGGGACCTAGTCATAGAACAAAATCTCAAAATATTGACCTATTACCATACAGGAAACTTGGTCACCTCACTTACGCCACTCATATTACAATGTCACACAAACATCGTACAAATCTCAAATCCAACCCCAGGTGTTGGATTTTCATTTTCACCTATTTTCATTTTTACCTAACGATTAACCTGTTTATTTCAAATGGATTGACAAACATATTATTTATTTCGCACCATGGCACGCTAACCCTTTGTGAATGCAGCCATAACATTTACACCTCACACATTTTTCCATAAATCGCATCATGAATCTTACATGCATGGTCTGATCTTTTACTTTTGTATCAAAGGGGCTCGGAAAAGGCCTGCTCTCCTCCAGGTTCGCATTGTGGCTACTCTAGAGGGGGTTCCGTACACTGACTCAAGTGAGGACTTGGGTTCCGATTCAGTTCAACTTACGTCTTTCAACCTCGATAGCATGACCAATCCATAAGAAGAAGGTGAGATCACCTATTTCTTACGGGATAGAACTCTCAACTAATACATCAATCATCGGTGAGTGCCGAGATTGCAGCTGCCCTGAAAGCCTTTGCAAATAGCGAATAACTAGCATCACTTATTCACCAACATGTCAGGCATGTTAATGATGTGGTGTCCAGCCCAGAGGCTACCCTTAATAACGACGATCTGACTAGTCAGCCTAGAACAGGGGGGCCTTCTACCTCACATGCGGTGCACCCAAATCCTACTACCTTTTATCAGTTTAGGGCAGGACAAAGTCGCCTGAACCAGAACTAGGCTCAGATTGGCAAGCCATGATATAACTTTGCCAATCCTTCCCAAAATCAATTCTTCCCCGGGATAACTTGGGCAGTCGGCGTTCGCACCAGAGCCTTTCTATCAAAGTGTGGCCTAACAGCCTATTCCTAGTTGGAGTATGTCAATTGCCTCACAGTTCTAGGGACCTCAACTGCCCAATTTTATGGCATTTCCCTAGGGGTAATATGACAATTATCCAGGCACTAGGAACGCCATTCTCCAGCAACCAGGCATGGTGAAATTGTGGCAACAATTCTTGGCTACTCATGGTGGTCATCTCATAAATTCATACTCGGTACAACCGACAATCGGGGATGAAGATAGCTTACCCCCAAACTTTGCAATGCCGCATTGAAAAGTATGTGGGCTCTGAAGACCCGCGTGCTCACCTAACGCATTACCAAACGGTGATGAGGGCATTAAAGGTCAGCAAATGGATGATGGCTAAGCTCTTTGTCGTCACCTTGGGCCACCCAGTCAATGAATGGTACATCCATCTTTCGCTAGACATAACCACTGATTGGAATAGCCTTGCTTAGGCTATGACGGGGCATTATGGTATCAACACTCAAATGGAAACTACGATGCAACATCTGGAGGCTATAAGGTAAGAGCAGGGCGAAAGCTTCAAATCTTACTATGAACTTTGGGTGGCCACATAGGTCAAGCTTCGGGCTCGCTTAACTCTACCAGAGATGATAACCAAGCTTCTAGATGGTGCACTACCATCTTACAGAAACAAGTTTGGGTTGGACATCTTTTCAAGCTATCAAGAAGTGTTTGAGAAAGCAGATATGATGGAACACTTTGAATCCATGGACACATCTGGGGGCACTAGTACTGAAAGATAACCAATGGATGACGATGTAATAAATTAGCTTTTAGCTACTTTTCCCATGAGGTTTTTGAATTTTTAAATAAATTGAACTTTATTTACTTGCCTGATACTCTATCGATGACATCACGCATTCTCATATACATAATGTTTTTAGCACAGGTGATACATTATATCATGAATAAATTTGGGTATAAATGGATTCCCCACAGTTATAATAAGTTCAGATGATTTGACTCTTTAAGCAAAGTGAGAGACAAACACATGTACTTCGACAACGAGTGATAGCATTTACTTCATCCTACAAAGACGTAAGATCGATAGAAAGATCCCCAAGCATGAAACGTCCACTGACAATTGAATCAGTCAAATAAAGGCCGAAGTGACCGAAACCAGAATGGAATGAAGCACGAAACGTCCATTAAATCAGTCAAGCAAAGGTCACAATGATCGAAGCTAGAATAAGACCAAAATAACAACAAAGAAAATTGAAGTCAAACAGCCGACAATACAAATAAGGGGTCAAACCATTGAGCACGTCAACAACTCCATCGCATGGCCCACCAACACTTATGGACGATTAATACATTGTGAAGGGAACATCATTGAATAAAAAACTATTCACCCTCGACGAATCAAGCTATCGGATCTGATCCACGACATATCACTTATCATCAAAGAACAATTGAAACGTTGATGATCAAGTTCCAATACTCATCACCTCATACACCTCAAGCTAGCAAAGGAGCATAAGCACCAACCAATTGATCAGAAATGATGAACGAAACAACAATTGAAGTCGTGGACATGGACGATAGCCAATCTATCAAATCAACCAAGTCTTGCACAATTGCTATCATGCATAGGTGAAAGAAATGAATTGGTAAAAAGCAGTACCAATAAAAAATAAATTAGCCTGTTAATTAACACTCGGTTAGTTAAGCAAAAATTAGGGCCCCTTTTCAAAACCGAAAAAGAATAGTGCATTGAGTTAAAAACTCGAAAAAGGGCGGCTTAGGCAAAACTTAGAACATCAAGAGAACCACATTAGTTAGAAAACCTGAGAGGTCTAATCAATAGCAGGAGTCAAATCATTTGAAACATTTACACCCTTGTTAAGTTCATCAATGAATTGTCATTTTTGCTGAATCTTTATGCATATGCTTATTTTGATTGCTTGCATACTAATGGTAGAATATCACAAGTAAACATCAAAAAATAAAAAAAAATAATAAATAAAAGAAAGAAAAAATGAGTCTACTGGATTGAAAACCTGAAAGGCGGTCCAAACAAAAATTAAGACAAAGTTCGATAGATTGAAAACCCGTAAGGGCAGTCTATGCAAAAATTAGAACCAAAGAAATATCAAATTCATCATCTCCTCATCGGAATGATACTTCACATCCTCAGGCAAATGGCTTCCAAGCGATCATCGCCAACATAATACAGGATCAACGACTCATCTAAACCCTTCTCAAACCAGATCCAAGCTCTGAACTCGAATCTGATTCAACGAACCCATGGTCAACCCTCTGAGGAAGTAATCCATGGAATCCCCAACGAGATAAATCCTAGGGGCACCCATGCACTAGCACAAGAGAAGGCTCTCCAATGAATGAAGCCTACAACACCTACAACACACGAACATACATCATATGATAAATATTATTCATGCATAAAATCATACATACATTACATAAGCATCATGTCATTTACAGGGAACTCCACCTCTACTTGAGGAACCTGCAAACACCAAGAAAGACGATGGCCCGCTCAAGCCTAAAGTCAACATTGCAACATCATAAAAGCCTCCTAAAACAATGGAGCAATTTTAGGGACATCCCTGAATTTTCATTAAACTCATTTATTCATCAATTTTAATTTTTGATTGAAAGGGCAAAAATTTTTGCTTCGCATAAACTCAATTCAATAATTAAAACATTCATCATAAAATGAACTGACATTATACATCTTCTCTAATTTGTCATAGGAAACAAATCAACATCCTATTAAGGAAATTCAAAGATACAACCGAAGAAGGAAACAATTATCTCGATGACTGAAGAAAGAAACAGCTTCATCCACCAATCGAAGAAAGAAACAATTGGATATCCCTCCATCAAAGTCACCTTTAAAATGGATTCAGGTACCCATTTCCAGCCACTCCAATAAACTCACAAGGGGTATAGGATAATCACAGTAGAAGAAAGAAACGGTTGCCGACTGTTACGGGGATGCCGCAAAAAGATATGGTCGACCCACCCACAAGGGGCATCAAACATCAAGGGATTAAAAAGAAAGAAACGGGAAATCCCATGAGGACACGATGCCAGAAAGGAAGGCCACATCATCACCGATCGGGGACAAAGAAATCACTAGCCGCACCGGTCAGGTATATTCTCAATCCATCCGCTCCATTTTGTGTGATCATACTAGTTATACAACCAGCGATGATCTCACGAGGGGTAGCTATGAGCACGAGATTTTGTACCAGCTCACGCGTTCGATGATGATGGTTTTTCGAGATTTTTATCCTTGAATCAAACAATTTTAAGTTATCCAGAGAGCTCCAAATGAGAGTATTCCTCGTCGCCAATTTATTTTAAGGACTTAAATTATTTTTAAGACTTTAAAAATTAGATTTTGGTGAAAATTAATTTATTGAAAATATTTTTTAATGGGCCTTGGAAAATTTCAGAAAGTCTGATTTTCTCAAGAAGAACAACACAAAAAATTACAAAAATATTTTCTTACATTAAGATCCAAAACACGTTTGGATTCCGAACCTTAACCATTTTTCTTCTATCTTTTTCCATAAAAATTCTCATATGTTCTCGAGTCTAAAACAAATTAATGCTCGAGTTTGATTATATTTTGGATAAATAAACATTTATTTTCCATACCAAACCACAAGTAAAAAACAAATGAGAAACGCTCCTGGGGATCAAACAGATAAGCCGAAGTGGATTCACACCAAAAAGGTAAACCTCTGAGTTCCTAGAGTTGCTTATTTCGTGCTCCCTATATTTTTCCTCATTTCATTTTATATGTGGACCTAGGAACTATTTTACTTTCTTTTATTGTGTAAATGTTGTTGTAATACTTCTTCTTCATCTTTAATTCTTTTAATTTATGAAAATACATGTTAGAATATCTCAACGAAGGGAATTAAAATTATTCCCGGATAACAGACCTCACTTCATGCCATGCGAGCACTTTCATTAAATAAAAACGACCAACATACGTGTTAATAAAATGAATCATTTTATTTCTGAAATAAGAATTTTTAACTGTCTATATTTTAACTAGGCCACATGGGCCTCGTTATGATCAAATCGAGCATACGTGTAAATACTCATGTTGTACTATATACCATGTACAAACCATTGTGGATGTTGGTTAGATGTATGCCTAGTTTTTATTTTCCTTCGGGTATCACAATTTCAATTATTTTTGGGGAATTGTAATTACTAGATTATGTGGGCGGTTGCATCCCCCAAGGTTATGTAATTTTAATCTTTACTTTCTTGCATTTATTTATTTATTGCTTCATGTATAGTTTTATTGCTTTCCGTATGCGGGTTAAATCATACATTATAATTAAAAAAATGACATAAGTGCGAATATGCACAATTAAGAAATACGATTTTCTCTAGATGTAATAAATGTGATCCAATAAGAAATAAGCAACTTATCCCGAACCCAAATCTTTGTGTCTTAGTGGGCCGTCCCTCAGATGTTAAGCCTCATAGGACTTTAATTCCTGGAAGAGCTAATCCAGGTGGCGACTCTGCACTAAGAGATGACAGATTCTGGTTTGACCAATTTAAAATGTTTTCGCTTTATCTTTCAAACCTTTCCGTGTCCCCGACCAGGTACATTTTCATTTTCACTTAAACACCCTGATGGACTGCTCCTCTCATTCGCATGCCCTCGACCCATCGCTCCATGAAGTTCGCTCACACTTCCTTAGATAAGCTTTCCTGTTTATCTTCAACTTCTACAGCTACTGCCCTTTTTGGTAGAGTTGATCGCTTCTTCTTCACAAGGTCAAAGTTAAGAGCCTTAGCCTTCTCCTTTGCCTTAACTTTTTTAATCTTTTATTGAGCTAATAAACATCATTTTTCTTTTCCTCACCATCAACCTCACTCTGCTGATCCCCATTCTTCTTGAAGTTCAATTTCCTACCAAGCTTAGCTTTCTTAAAGAAAGGCACATCTACCTATACTAACTTGTCATTCCTAGCCCTCTTCTTTGGAGTGATAAATTTCCCAATGGGCAGATCATCTTCAACATCGACCACCATATCAACCTTCACTATAACATCTAAGCGGTTCATTCCTTGAACTTTCTCAAAATCCTCATCCATGGGGTGTCATCAGGAATGATGATCTCATCCCTTGATCTAATCTTCTTTTTCCTCTTTTCTTCTCTAACCTTCTTAAAAAGAAAGGGCCCCTTGTTGTGTTCTAGATTTAGCAGCTCATTAATGCCTATGTAGGTGATCCATACTAGAGAAAATATCTTTAACATCCACTCCATGTGAAGCCACAATAGTAGAGATCAAACTGACATAAAGAAATTAATGAGTTACCTTTTACATGTGATTAATGAATAGAATTAACCAGTTGATCTGCTTACCCTTTACTATGTAATAGGCTAAGCACCTTTCATATTTAATGTAGTTGTATAAGGATCTAATATTGAGAGCCAAGACCCTTGTAATTGCTGGTTAATCAATGTAGTAATTGAACATGCAAAGTTGCAAGGCAGAATTTTAAAACATAAAATTAACCCTAAAGGATCTCCTAAGCATACCATGATTGATATAATCTAAGTTGAAACATTCAATAGATGCTAATAGGTTTGTAAAAATTATTAAAGAAACCTAGCATCTTAGTTAAGAGCATTACCATTTGATATGCGCCTTCCTTTGGTGCGGCGTTCCCTTAGAGCAATTTAGTAGAACTCCATTAGCACTAGCTTCCAATCTAGGACAGCCTCTACGATTTTTCCACATAGATCTTCACCGACCAAAACCTCCGTTGAGGAATAACCCAGTGGTAAACAGCTGCTGCTAGACTACTCGAAGACCAACCTAAAAATATTACCAAAGAAGGCTCACTTCAAAATAGAAAGAGCCTTCTAAAGAATTCTTGCGACGTTGGAGAAGTGAGTTGAAAGGAGGAGAAGGGACCACTATATATAGTGGGAGGGGAGCAAATTGCTCCCCTAATTTTCCAATGTGGGATGGATGGATCTCTAACTCCGCGCGGGCCAACCCACGCACAGCCCGCCTATGCGGGCTATGTGGCTTACATGCAAGAAAAGCCTTAGCGGCCTTACCTTACCCCACAGATAGGCCTTACGGGCTATCCCGCAAGACCAACTTGTGAGTGGCTTAGCGGGTCTGCATAGCAGGCCCGCGCAAGGGCTGCCACAGGCAATACTTGCAAGCCTGTTGCTCGATAGCGCGCGCTAGCCTAATGCCAGGCATGCTAGTGGCCCCCCTAGCAATTATGCTCGCAGAGTAGCCGCGTCGGCCACACCTCGAATAACCCATGTTCGCTGGGGTCCACTCGCAACGGGAAAAATTCCATTGCTGCGCTAAATGCAATTTTCCCAAAATTCTCCTTTAACCCTTTTAATTATTAATCTGGTCTAACCAATTAATAATTCATCCAATGATTTTGACATCCTTGATATTTTCGGCATAACCCACTCTATAGGGTATTTACTTAGTCCGGTAAAGACCCAAAGTGTGTGACCTTATATGATCATGAAGTATAGAGCAGCTAGAGGTTAACCTAAACTTAGCTTCCCATCCGAGAACCTTTACGCTCAGTATTCCAGACCGATATGGAACCCAATAACTCTAGACTATTAAAGGCGTATGAAGCCCCGATACTCGAAATGTCACGTGCTTGTGACTTGATCTGGTTCTGCAATAGTAACAATATAATACACTCCTTCCATCAGGTTAAGTGTCATCTATTTTATTGAGCTCGGATTAAGCATTAGCTCATGTATAGATGTAGCTATCTTGGAATTAGACTTGTTCACGAAGAACACCACTTGCCATGATGTAACAAGATTAACTAGAAACCCGTTCTATCAATCTTATACTCTGATCAGAGGTTTATGAGTGTGTCTTTTCAACATGAGGCCTTAAGGTACATATCCCATGAGATCACTTTATCAGGAGCGATGGATCCCATCTTGACTACTCAGCTTACCAACGAGTGATCATCACTATACCCGTAATCACCCATATCATCCTAATTGCCAAGGTATGAATAAGTATAACCCAAAGTATAAAAACTCCCACATAAGGTAACCAATATCTCATGTTTGAGGATACTTATACTGCTATTGCAATAAGACATGATACCAACACATGGATATAGTTATTTCTAAGAGTCTGTCTTATAAAGGTCTCCAATGTATTACCCAAATACATTCATGTGGTAACTCAAGGTACCACCTTCAACTCCTGAGATTGGCTCTTAGATCTAATCCAAGGAGTAAGCCTACACATCCTAGCCTATCCGCTTCATTGATATCCAGTTGATCGCAAGGTTTTGACTCTATTTATTTTGAGGGCTTATATTCGGTGATTATGCGAAAAATCTTGTTCCCCACCTTTCTACTAATAAGATAAAAGTTCAAAATACAAACAGGTGTTGTCAATACCACTTATCAAATAGAAAAATGGTGACCACTACAAGTATACAGTTTCGATGTAGTTTTAAAAGATATCGATCCCACAGGGAAGGAACCAGTTCTAAAGACCAACAAGAGTAACAGGGTCAACAAAAATTAATAATTTTTATTATTGTTGGGTTGGTTGGGATATGATGGTAAATAAATAGATAAATGTATACATAGATTAGAGTAGAAGAAATCGGTATAGATTATCCCTACGAACAAGTATAGCAAAGAAAACATGCAAAATCATCAAAGATATTACGTACACTAGACTACTTTAACATATTCGATTCTAGACACTCAGATATTCAATTATT
>CATIWQ010281263.1:0-21410 GCA_949673415.1 Euphorbia schlechtendalii | reverse complement strand
TTATTATTAAAACCAAGCCCGGCATATATTTTACTCGGGCCGCTTCGGGTTCGGGCCGGGTCGGGCCTAATCACCAATCACCTTATCCAAGCCCATCCCATGAAGAGCGGACATGGACGGGTTCCGCGGGTCAACGGGCTCTTGCCCAGGTCTAATCATTATACCTGGTATAATGACCATATACTATTTAAATGCGAAATCTAAAATTGGATCTTAATACATTCTTCATCTTTAATGATTTGAATATTCTTTGAATTGTTATGGTGACTAGACCTGTTAACTGGGCGGGCGGCCCGACAGCCCGGCCCTGGCCCATTTCTAAAATAAAGGGTCTTGAATATTATATTTAGTATAAAGCCCAGCCCGGCCCAAGCCCTTTTAAAGCCCTGCTATTAAAGGGTCGGGCTTAGATATACATATTAAAATCTATAAGCCCGGTCCGGCCCTGATAAGTTATTTAGATATATTAAAAATAGCTTTCCATCTTTTACTAATACCAACCCTACAATTATTTATCTAGTATATAAATTAATAGAAACTCTCTTAGCCCTAATTCCTAAACCTAAGTACTATGCACATTTCATCTCTAATTAGCGCCACTCCTCTCATATATATTATTAGAAACTTGCTTAGTTCTTTTTTTCAATTGATGCTCCTCTCATCTCTAAGTACTCTTTTTTTAGATGACTTGTTTTAGAGTTTTTATTTTGGATTTGGATTGTTTTTATTTAATCTACTTGGATGACTTTTTTTATTGTTTGATTTTATCAATTTGAAAAATTATCGGGCTCAATTGTCAGGCTTTGGACAAGATATTTCAACTTTGACCCTGCCCGGCCCTGCCCTGTACTTTTTTTGAAATGACCGGGCAGGACTTGGACAGAGTTATTTATATAAAAGCCCGCCTAAGCCCGGCCCTAGCCCTAATAAGCCCGCCCAGTTAACAGGTCTAATAGTGACTATTATACCAGATATAATGATTATTATACAAAGTACAATACTCATGATACAAGGTATATGACTTAATCTGCAACTGAAATTGAATTTAAAATGGATCTTAATATATTATCTTCATATCCAATGATATGAAAAATCTGTAATATCATTCCTTCAAAATCTAAAAAACTTACAGATTTGTTAACAATCAAACCACAAAAACATCATGAGTTTTTGTGATTTGTTGTTAACAAATCATGAGTTCAAACTCCATGAAATATATCAAAATAACAATCTCCTCCTTTGAAAAGTGAAAAAACCTTAGCAAACACAAAACAAAAAGAGATCTAAACACAATTGAAATTGCCAGATAAGAGAAAGAAGGTTAAAAACACAAAACGCAATATGAAAAAAACTTGATCGTGATCCAAAACAAAAAACTAAATCGCAAATCCAAATCTGAAACTCAAATCGTGATCAAATCAAAAAACTCAATCACGATCTAAATCGAAAAACTCAAATCGCAATCCAAAATCCAGAAAAAAATAAGAAACAAGATGAAAAAAGAATCAGAAAATAACAAATAAAAAACTCACGCAATAAGAACAGACTCGAAAAATCAATATTTGATAAAAAAAATCGTGATCTAATTGATGAAACGGAATCAGATGAAAACGCCACAAATCGTTATTCAAAAAAGATCGTGATTTGAAAAGAGATTGCATGATGAAGAAGAAAGGAAACAAAGAGATGTAGAGAGTAAAAACGAAGAAGAAGTAGAGACAAGAAGAAGAAGAAGAAGAAGAAGAAAAGACGTTTTTGAAGAATAGGAATGGTCAGTTAAAGGAAAAATCAAAACTTATTAAATGAGTAAAACAAAAATATTATTCCTTTATTGTAAAAAGAAAAATATTTTACTCAAATATGGTATTTACTTGTTTTTCCAAAAATCAAAACTTATTAAATGAGTAAAACAAAAATATTATTCGTTTATTGTAAAAGGAAAAATATTTTACTCAAATATGGTATTCACTTGTTTTTCCTCAAAATATAATGTTTAGCATAAATATTACTATTTTGTCTGTTACTTAATTTAATTTTTAAAAATGTATTGTCAAGGTTTTGAATTTACAATCTATCACCTTGTAGTTATCTTGTGATTATGTTGCACTTTTTCAATAACACACCTAGCAAGTATACTAGTGTCAAATTGTAAGAGTGACAAGCAAGAGTATTATATCCCACAGAGAGATTTTTATGTCAGTTTGCACTTATCATGATAAATGAGCTAATGGTGAGGTAAATGTGATTTCTTGTAAAGGGAGATTTTGTTGAATGTTAAAGGCTTGCATTATTGAAAAAAACAGAATTTAAAATATTATTTAAGTTAATCAATTAAAGGATTCAAGTTCAGTCTACCCAAAGAACAATCTAAGACTATTTTCCCTAGATTTCAATACAAGACCTTGCTCAGCATTCCAATTCCAAGGTTTCTTAACCTAAATTCCCTAAACAGCCTACTAAGCTAGTTTAGTTTCTTACTAAGCTATACATATTTCACCTCTCGATCGTTCGTATGAATAACAAAGTAGCAAATAAGTTTAGTTAAGCATTCATCAGAGTGAAAACCCAAGGCATACAAGCATTTATCTCTCGATCTCAGAAAATGTATGTGTGCGAAGGTCTTCTGTATTGAGTAGATCATCTTTTAGTCCTTACTACTCAATATTATGCATGAAAGTGATCGAGTTTCATTTAAGCAATATGGAATTCATTCTAACAAACATTCAAGCCAAGCAAAGGAAAAGATACTTTACAACAAGGAGAAGATCTTCTTAGACTTCTTTTTATAGGTAGACTTCACTTGATGGTGGACTACTCACCTATCTCCATTAATTGCACAACTAAAACCATTAAGGAAGAAAGCTTAAAAGGAAACATATGAACGGCATAAAAACTAGAGAGAAAAAATGAAAAGCAAACTATTAGATAGATAATTGGATAATTGAGGGAGAGAATGTTCTAAAGGGCATAACCCCTTCTTTCCCGCAAAAGAGGCACATGGCACCAAAAGGTCCCAACAACCAACAAATTCCAGCCACATATTTGGCTCAAAATATCCAGATTTTTGTTCTTACAATTAATAAAATAATGCTCACTTGCTAATAAGGGACAACTAGAACAAACTAAGTTACTTCAAAAGCAAAATGCCTAATTCCATCCCATCTAATGCATCCTCTCTCTCCGGTGACGATAGCGACAATCGGCAACAGTCTTCCCTTTTAACGTTATCCTTCCCTTCCAACTTTATTTCCCTTTTCCAGCTCCGACCAGGAGTTTCTCCTTCTCCAACAGAATACCTGAAATACATAAAGACCTTCATAAAATTTGCTTAATTACACTTGATTTTAACCTGATTATTCCCAGCTTTTGATGACATATTTTCTACCTATCAGATTACCTAGTTGGATTTTATAGTTATTTCAAATCAACAGGATTTTGTTATATTTTCATCATTAGTTTTATTATATTTTATGTATTGTATTTATAATTAATGTAATCATGTTATATTTATGTGTTTTTTATTTATTTTTTGTGTTTTGAATTTATTTTTGATATAACGAAATCGTATTTCATAGTTATCTTATAGTTACTTTATAGTTCACTTATAGATAGATATATTCAATTTAACAAAATCGAATTTTATAGTTATGTTAAAGTTAATTTAAATTGATGTAATTATGTTATATTTTTTCTCTAGTTTATTTGTAATATGTCAAATTGATATAGTTTTGTTACATTTATATGTATTTAATTAATAATGTGTTTTAATTATGCGACAATTATGCATCGATAAAAAAAGTTTGAAAAAAAATATAACATCATGGATCTTATTTTGAAGAGAAATATAAAGATGATGAAAAATATTTTAAAGTAGTATTTTAAAAAAATAAACGATTTGTGAGATTAATAAAAAATAAGAAAGTATAATTAAAAAAAGGAGGAATGTAAAAAAATAAATAAGAATTAGTTCAGAATGTATAGATTTAAATAAATTATAGAATAAGTACTAATTGTGTAGAATGCCCTAAATTTTTTGTACAACAACTCACTTTATAAAGATAGATAGATAACGAATGGTCATGAACCATCGTAAATTTTCCCTTAACGAAAACAAGCAAAAAAATCAATTAGGAAAGAAATTAAACAATACTTTTGGAACAGCTGAATATAGATATATTAACAATTTTATTGGGATGGATAGGTTTGTGAAATGCTGTCATATACAGAAAACTTCTTATTATTATTAGTTTTATTTATTTTTTGAACTAAATTGAGAGGTTTGTCCGTTTATAACAATAAATATCTATTATGAAGAAAAATTGAAGGAATATCTGACTAATATAGTAAGTCATTGCAAGCTGTCCTAATTGAAGACTTATCTTCATTTTTTTAAAACAGTGACTCTTTGTTATAGCTATTGAAAAATCAACCATTACAAATTGGTGTATTACCATCAAAGCAAAGTGAAGCACAATTTATGCAAGGAATCCATACTTATCATCTCATAGCATTATAATGGAAAAAATAATTTTTCGGAGCTTTGAAATTGTCCACATAGCTTTTTTTTTTATTTATTAATGACGCGTATTGAAGATAATTCGGGAGAATGACAACTAAGGTTGTTGGGCGTGTTTACGCATATCTATGAATGTCCTAGTTCAGAACTATGATCAATTAAAGATAAATGATAAACAAGAGTATATTAAAAAGTGAATATGAAATTATATCGAAGTACGTCAATCGAGAAATCATATAATTACTGTGTCATACATGATGTTGAATAGTGATCTAAAACATATAAGATATGAGCTAAGTAAAAAAATTTAAATGCATAAAAAATAAATAAAAATTGGCTGTTACTTTTTGTATCCAAAACTTGATACTATTTATCGTCAATGTAAAGTGCATCTTCAACCACCCACTTAGTTAGTTAAATTGACTTGGGTTATGGTTAGATGATGTAAGGATATGAGCTAAGCTCTTTCAAAATTTTGTAAATTCGTACGTCAACATTAGTTGGGCCTAACTTTCATGAAAGTTTGTGAATATGTGAAGCATAACCCTTTTGACATATATGACTTCGAAACTTGTGGTACTTATCAATGTAGATATTATTCACTTGCAAAAATTTTAAAAACGTAAATATATTATTTAGAAAATATATATTCGATCTATTGAATTTGTAATTAAATGTATCGTGTAGGGTGTAGACTCCAATTAACATGGCTCATTCTATATTATACACCTTATCTATAAATATATTATACACTTGGTTATTTGTGAATTAAGACAAATTAAACTTGTAAGGTGCATGTTGAATATGTGAGTGGAAATCAAAATTTAAGCATCCTGACTAATCGTAAACAAATTATTTATCCTTTATAAAACTGATACAGAAAAAAGTAAGAACATATTTTTGTTTTATATTTATTGAATATACTGTAATTTGGTCGTCTCCATTATATAACATTAGTCTTTACTTGCACAGTTGCACCAAATAAGTTGATATTAACACGTAAGCCAAGAAAGTGACGCATTACATCACTTCCACATCATGCATGGTGAAAAACAAATGTATCTTCTTCTTACGTGGCATGGCATCAGTGACAAATCCGTCTTTTTATTTGTTTTCTTCTTGTATTGTATTTCCCATCCCACACACGTGGCGGGCCCCGAGCATGACATCACACACGCCTGTATTATGCGCCGGTGAGTTTAATATTTTGTACGGTTGACGTTAGCACCGCGCACCGTCCGCAGCGGCAATTTGTTGCGTTATGGTTTTGGCTTTATGGCACACATATCAAATTCAGCTTTTTTTTTAATTATACAAAAATAATACAAACTTCAATTAATTCTGTTAATAATATTTTGCGTTGTCTCCCATAAATATAAACTTCAAAAATATATTGTCATTTTGCTGATATTCATGAAATGTATGTGTATTTTTTTAAAAAAAAATTATGGTTTCAAGAAGTTAACACATAAATGATGTAAAATATTAGATTATATTACGAAAATGAGAAAAATTATCCACTTTTAAATTAAAATTTTGTTACTTGGTTAAGAGAGTGATCAAATTTAAAATTTATGAAAAAAGTAAATTTTTTTATTAAAATACGATGAAAACTTTTGGAAAATCATAAAAACAATTCTAAAATTTATTCAAATATTGATGTATATTTCTTAAATATAATTAAATTATATGAATATTGAATTTATTAAAATACATTTCGCATCATCCTAATGAAAAAATTTTATTCTATCATTACATATGTATATTATTAATTTATTAATAATAATGTATTTTAGATATAAATTTATTCTTAATTTTAATCTGGTAAAGCTGCTATAATTTTCTAACTCTCGTTTATAATATACCATGTATCATTAGTTCATCCAATTTAATATCTAGTGTGATTATAATATTATTGGCTTAACCATAATATACCACAATAATATAAAAAAAACAGAATCATGTCTTACAAATAGAATATATGATTTAAAAATTAGCTTAATTTTTCAAGATATTTGTGTTCAAATATTGTAATCATAATAATTAGATAAGAACATTGTATGCTTTTCTATTGGACAGATTTGCAAAAGCATGTCCAAATTCATCCAGTGGTTCAATTCAATGTATTAAACATTGGTTTGCTTTCTCTTAAAGCTACACCGTACATTAAACTCTACTTTCAAATGTCTGACAAAATTACTAGTACACAAAAAAAAAAAAAAGGCTCACTTCATTCTGAAATATCTTAAAGTGTATAATTTGAAACTACTTATAGGGAGAATTAGATATTTGGATATTATTCGGTATATACAAATAACTTGGCCAAAATTACTTAGCATGCATAGAATAACATATCATTTTAAAGTTGATCACTTGCAAACACATGACTAAAGCTAGGGATACGATAAGATCGAGCGAACATTCAACACTGCACGAAAGATCCCGTCATCTTGATCTTCATCATGACATGTAATAATGGAAAATCGTAATAATATATGTGATTTTTCGAAACAATTGACATGTCATTAAAAATATGTTACATCATTTTGTCTAAAAATCACATCTTAATTTAGAATTATTCGCTATATAAACACTCTTATTATTAGTACTTCTCCCAATTGTTGCATATATAAATATAAAGTTTAATTCAATTATCATATAAATAAAGTTATATAATTTCTAAGTAACAATTGTATACAAAAATACAATTAGGTTGGTATATATATGTTTCTAAATAGTGACAAAATTTATATAACATTAATCGATGAGTTTTCAGTTCATTATTTTTTTGATAAAAAAATCAGTTACCAAACAGTAAAAAAGATAAAAAAAAAGGGTTCTCGCTTCTTTTTCTCCAAAGAATGAATAATCTAATTTTTATGTTTGAAAATCACAAATAATTTTCTTAAAAATGGATAAAAACGAAAGAAGATGACACAATGAAAACGTCACCTCCACAGCCATATAGCGCGTAAACAAGAAAATCAACAATAAAATAACTCAACAGCCGTTGACGGCCACCCCAATTATCAAAGTCTCCTCCTTTCTTCTTCTTCCCTTTTATATCTCTCCTCAAATCTCCATTGATTCACTTCACAATTCCACAATTCAACGCTTACCCATTTCTCATCTTCACTTTCTCACTCTAACCCACTTCCCCAATTATTCTCTCTCTCAAAATGCAGCAAGCAATTCCCTACAAATCCTGGGTACTAAACTACACAACACCCAAGCACCCACTTATCACCTCGCTTTCGCCGCTGTCAATCGGTGGCGTTTCCCAGGATCACAATCTGAAAGAGCTCTCAAAAGGGTCGGAAAACAATATGGCCAGTTTGGTACGGGAGAATCCGATCATTGTGTTTGCTAGGCGAGGATGCTGTATGAGTCATGTTGTGAAGAGGTTGCTTTTGGGACTTGGTGTTAACCCTCCAATTTATGAAATTGATGAACAAGATGAGTGTAATGTTTTGAAAGATTTGGGGTCAATTGGTAATAAAGGGGAAGTTATGGATGAAAAAAGTGTTCAACTTCCTGTTGTGTTTATTGGTGGAAAATTGTTTGGAGGATTGGATAGAATTATGGCTACTCATATTTCAGGTGATCTAGTTCCTATTTTGAAAGAAGCTGGTGCCTTATGGCTTTGAGCTATGTAGCAGAAGGATGCGGTAGCGTACGTTTTGAGTAATTTTGTTCTTAATTACTTGTCTAACTTCTTTTGTTACTTTTTTTTCTAGTTTATTTTCGTACTTGGTGTAAAAATTGTATTTATAATTGATATAAATATCTAAAACTGAACTACTGTTCAAGCAATCGGAACCTAACTTATGGGCTTTACAGTTAAGGTTGTCAATGAGAAGGGAAGAAAGAAATACAAAGTTGATGTGTTTAATTGAATAGTTTAGTTTCTATATCTACCTGTCTTCTCTCTCTAGAACTGAACTAAAAGTTGGTTACATCACGTGGAAATAACATATTACCTAACGTGTTTGATGTCAATAATGTGGTGAGGTGGGCTTGTGACAAATAGTTTTGGTTGAGAGTTGTCAGAATTAAGATTATGATACTTTAACCAAATTGGAGTTCAAATTACACTTTATAATTATTTCAACTGCAAATTATAAGCAATAATTTTCAATATACATGTAATTTGTAAGTAAGTCTATTGAATCTGGGTGGTGTTGCACGCCAACTTTTACATCGAGACATCCTTAAAAATGACTAAAATGTCCTCGAAGAAACTAAAACCCCAATTGGGTTGGTGGCTCATCAATTAAAGTTCCAACAAAAAATTGTAACTTTGAGTCCAATCATCATCATGAACGCCCAGTAGCCAAAGCTCAAAGCATTAGCTGCAAATGCTTAAGTTACTTTGTCACAAATGCTGCATATTTTTAATTGCTGTTGTATCCGCAACAAATCATTAGCAATTTGTCACAAATGCTTAATTACAAAAAATTTATAAATATTCACAAATAAATATATGTTTGTCGCAAAAGGTCAATATTTCATTTTTCAAGTCGGGATAATTATGCACGAGTGAAAAACACATGCGATGATATCGTATCGAAAAAAAAAAACAATAAACAAAAATATTTATCGCCACAGATTAAAATTTAAACCAGGAATTCTGTTTCTCTTCCTCATTTAGGAACTGCGCAATAAGCACACTATATGTTGTTCATCCCTAGATGTCGAAACCGAGTATATATCCATGTACAAGTACAACATGAAACACAACGAACAAAGATGCAAAAAGGGTCACAAGAAATCAGATTGTATCTAACCACGAATCAAAATCATCCAAAACTTTAGACTTGGAAACCAACTGAGAGGAAGAAGATCGAATCTCATCCGAAGCAGCTGTTGTTTTACGTAGATGATGCGAAACATTATGGTTGGACGAACTTGACGCTTCCTCGAGTAAATCGTCAAGAGCATCATCTAGTCCAGTCGCAAAATTTTTGGTTCCAGAACTTGGAGCCATTATTGGCTGAGATGTCGGAGAATCAAGAAACTTGGTATCGCTAAACGAGTCGAGAAGCATATCCAGTTCTGCCTCAGCAGCTGTTGCTTTAAACGTTGAGACTTTCTTGCTATCTGCTTTTGAGTTTAGATCACCTGTAGTGTGATTCACTATATCTGATCCTTGATTAGATAAATCAGAGTTTGTCTGGACATTAACAGAGGATCGTGATGGTAAAATATCATTCTCTTCAAAAATATTAGTTCCCCTTGCTTCAGAAGCACCTGTTTCTTCCTCTCGGTTTAATTCCGGCTTGTCAATTGTTGTTGATTTCTGGTCCTCCATCTGTTGCGTAAAATTATGTTATAACTTGACATGGGAAGTTAAAATAAGGTTTTTGTAATTTTTACAAATTGGTTTACCAGCTCTGATGGTAATAGGTCGGCTTCGATGTATAGCCTCTCACAAAGGTTCACTTTTTCCAGTTCTTCTGCAAGAGCATTCAAATTCAGGGAGAGAAATGCCGCCTGATAAACACAAAATGGAAGTCAAACTTGAAGATTCGTAACAGGCAAAGAAAAGAACTCAAAATAGAAAGTAGAAAGGGGAGAAGTGCCACTAATCTAATTTCAGAATAAAATAGCTTGTTTGAGATTGCTGTTAGAGCTGCTGTCATAAAAAGTCCCACTTAAAAACTTTTAATAGAAAAACATATTTCAACATTGGACAAAAGATCTTGAATCTTAATACTAATTAACCAGGAACTGTTTGCTATTAATTTCCAGAGCTTTTCGGGACAACAGCCTGGAAAAGCTCAAAAAATGGAGTTTTTTGGAAAAATAGCCTGGGAAAGCAATTCCAAACTAATCCTATGTAGACTACATCGTTGACTCTTTGATGAAAGAGAGAATCATAAGCAAAATAATACCTCAGGGTTTCCAGATGTTTCTTCCTCTACAACAAAATTCTCATCCCCAATCCATGATAAAATCCCCTCTCCCCTCACTGAAAGAATTGGTCCCACTCCAATTTTAAAGTCGCCTGTCATACAAAATCATACACCAGTACTATTTGTGATAATTGTTCAAAATCAATGCTCAACAAAGCCTCTAAATGAGGCATTGCCACAAGTTCGAACTGCATGTCCGAGTTAGGAAATGCTTAGAATTAACTGTCTAGATTTGCTAATGAACCATGGAAAAAAAATCAACCACAACATCATATTATTGGAAATCATAAGTTACAGGCTCTGAAAATTCAACCGTAACCATAACTTATTTTATTAAAGCCGGGAAGTAACATTTTACAAGTAAAACAAAACATTAACATATAAAGACTTCAATGATCCTCCCAACCTTTTCTAATCTGCATTCTCTAAGGATTTAAATTTTTACAGAGAGCAATAAGGGAAGAAAATTTTTCAAATCCCTAAGAACTAACAAGTTGTTTACAAGGAAAAAGCACAACTCCTAATCTATTTTACAAACAAATTTGGCCTAGTCAGTTTGATCCTCATCTCTTCTTAGATCCTAACGTTGCAGAACTGTACATTTGTCTCAGCTTTGGTTCAACAGCATTATTTCAGTTAAAATTCAAAGTCAACCAAAAGGAATCACTTTAGTAGTTTAGTTACTTTATTCAGTTATTACACAATTTTCACTTAACAACGTCACAAGGAAATACAAAGTTCAGTCACCTATGAACTTTTTGCCCCTATGTGTACTAGTAATTAAACTACATCTTTAGTCATTAGCTGGCCACATCAAGAGGACAAGTTAAGAATGTGCAATCCTTGAGCATACACCAAGACAAAATTTAGCATCCCTCAATACGAAGATCTATCACATTCACAGAGTTGTCCCAAATAGGCCTAAAATAACCAAAATTAAGGTGGGATCCCAACAAGACTTCTAATCAAATGACATAAGCAACTATATTATGAATGTGATGGTGGACCAGTGAGTCAAAAATTCACTGCGTGTTCCAATAGTTCCATGGAATGTGAAATGTAAAACTGCTGTCAAAGCATAGAGTATAAAGAGAGTACCAGGAAAAATGTCATCCAATGAAAGGAAGCTATCCGAATAAGAGCTAGATTGTTGCTGAGATTGAGCTTCAGCAATTAATTGACTGTAGTCTGCTCCTTTACTCTTGGGAAAACTAACATCACTAGATTTATTCACACTGTCCCCTGATTGTTCATCTGGATCTTCAAATTCTTCCTCATAACGATCCCAATTCGAGGGGAGGGCAGATTGTTGAGCTTTCTCTTTAACTTGCTTCCCCAGTGCCTTATTTCCACTTCCAGCATCACCACTGGAACCTCCAGACGTAGCTTTTGCTTTCTGAATTGCATGAGGCTTTTTGCTATGGTGTAGGGAATGCGCCCTCTTAGATTTTGCTAAGGATTTTGCGTCCATTATCGAAAACAAACACCTGATGTAACGTCGACCAATATGTTCATGAATTCCGATTGCTGCAACAAAAAAATTTCAAATTACATAAACGAAAGAAGTAATAACAATATTAAGAGGGTGTTTGGTTCGCACAAGGGTAACAGAAAATGTTGCATAAAGGAAAAAAAGGGAAATGAAAGGAATAGCTGTGAATTCCCCAACGAGTTTGGATCTGTTCCACAACTTTGTTGCTATTTGGTTCAAATGGGGGAATCAAAAATTTTTCTTATCTAATCCAGTTACCAACATGGTGCCATATTTAACCTAAAGTGTAGAAAGTGCAAGTTAAAGTCTAATTCAACAATACATAATATATAAATAGCAACTAGCTCATCAATACATGAACAGTTTGTTATCCAAAACAAAATTTGGTGCATACTAGAACCAGAACACAAGAGTGCAAATTCAAATATTTGCTTGCCTCTCTCAAAGTCTCAATTAATCTTAATTCAAATAAAAATTGCATTCCTAGTTCATTGAATCACTGATAAAATACTTTTAAAGCGACTGAAATAAAGGAAGGTTAACAAGCAATTGATGCCATAATTCCACTCAAATTAAAGTGAACTAACTAAAACCATTAAACAAAAAAAGTCTATCATTCGATTGATAACAATTTAAACACTAAAACCCAAACTAAACCCCAAATTGTTGATTGACAAACCTAAAATTAAACAAATAATTCAAACAGTTCGACGATGAATAGGTAAAGAAATTGCATCACAAAATCCAATGATACCACATAACTCGTATTCCCACAAGGAGGAAGAGAGAAAGAGCTTACCGGAAAGGAACAAACAGCACCGGTGAAAACACAAACAAGCAGCGACGGCGAAGGAATGAGTGGCAAATGCACCAATTACTGGAGGAATTCGACTAACGGAGATCGCGGACAGCGAGTATTACTAATTAGTGACAAATACGCTGTCGTTTAACTGATCCTGAATGGTTTGATTTTTGACGCTGGGCTTGGACTGTTTCTTCCATTAATGGCAGCCCAAATTGAGCAGAGGACTAAGCTTTTTATGTTATTGGACCATTTTCCACAAATAGCATATATTCAAAATCGAAGCAAAGTTGATTTATGTTTGTTGCAAACTTTTTGTTAATGGTTATCTATAATTTCATTCAAACTGTTTAATATTATTTTATAACAGATTTTTGCTCTCATTAACAGGTTGAGCTTGAGCCACAAATTTAAGATTTGCATCGATATCGCACCAGAGAGAAATCAATGTTTAAAGTTTAGTGTTTATTCTAACAGATTTCAGAATTCAGAGCAAGGTTCACTAATTCATTTACATAATAAATTAATGTGTTAGATATCCTCCGAATTTGTTTAAAAGGCACCAATTTGTCATCCTTAATGTCACATGTCAGTTTATGGTTTGAAAGAAATAATTCAGAAAAATGACATTTTTGAAAAGTTAAATCAACATGAAACTGACAAGTGACGATAAGAGAGCAAACTGATGCATTTTAAACAAGTTTAAAGGGGTATCTGACACATTCAAAAATTCAGGGTGTCAAGAATCCAATCTGTACGGGTTCGACAGGTTAATGCATTAGGCCAATTTATTACATAGAAAGTCAACCATAAGTTGAGTGTATTAGTTGCATGTGTGTATGGCGATGATATACAGTATACCATTATTTTGATTGCTATGCTAATTTAAATGTTGATTTTGAGAGTGTCATTTACCCATTTATCAAATTTTCGCAGGGTGGCAAAGGTGGATATGTCTAGGTGGTCGGAAAACACCTTGAATGCGGTAACACTCAAGGGCGGAGAGAAGGTGGGGGGAAGTGGGGACCAGCCACCAGAAAATATATTGTGGTTTTTAAAATACACAGTAACATTAACATGTTCCGGTGATTTTTGGCTTTACAAGCTAAATTGCACTTCATAGGTTCAAAATTTGGAGAGCAGCAGGTTTTTCTATATTTTTATGTTTTATTGTTGATCTTTACAATAAGCTTGAATTTGTGCCCCAAACTGCATCGAAATCATCCCTATGCCATTAGTGAACTGTTTCTCTAGAAACCGTAAAAACTGGGATGGTTTTTCTCTCGAATTACAGATGTTAGACCAAAGTCTCATCCCCTCATAGCAACATCAATAATCTAAAATCTAACTCATAATCCAACATTTCCATTATATAATGAAAATTTACAAGAGCGAGTAGTAATTAAGAACATATGTTTTGAAGAAACTTTCAAACATTCACTAAACATTAATCGAAATAACAACATTTTGGTAGCTTGAAATAAAATTTTATTTCCATGTATCTAAATGCCTTGATGTAGTTATGTTTATTATTCATATTAATCAAATGGGAGTCTTAAATTTTTAAACATAATATTTGAACATCAAATTTTTTGTCTAATCATTGAAACCTTTTACTTAAATAATCTCAAAATTAGTGGAAGACACATATATGGCCAACATCCTTTTAAATGTTTAAATTAGCAATTGCATGCTATTTAACAAGCTTTGAACCATTTTTTGTCTTTTATTGATTTTTCCCTTTGTTAATATTATTTCTTGCACTGATTTTTAAATATTTTATCAATGATTAATTAGACAATCATCAACCAAATCCTTAACTGATAACAAATAAATATTAATTAACCACTTATTGAAACTTCTCTTTTCGTAGTGGAAATATTGAGTGGTGCTCGTAATAAGAAAAGTGATTAGACAACTAATTACTTTACTTCTTCTTATGATTTCATACATTTAATGGTTTTACTTGTAAAATTTTATTCATTGATAATTAAATATATTAATAATGTTTTTAAGCATCATATTTCTTAATTATCACTCAGGGTTCAATCATTAAGGATCTGTACGAAGCAAACAAGGTTGGGGAATCACCTCTCTTAATTGAACCTCTATATTACCCAAGCCCGAATTATTCCAACAATGGGCCGGACTACCTGTCGGGAAAACAAAATAAGTATTATTAACGTTAATGTTTGGGAATAATAGAATAATTAAATATATGATTTGGGCATTACATGGTCAAATAAAAAATTAATAATATAGGTTTGTTATATATTTTTCCTAAAAAGAAAACGTGTAGGGACCTTCCAATTACATTGAAATGAAAAATGATATTATGAGTAGGGTGCTTTAATTTTTCTTCCCAAAGCCAAAAAACAGAATCTTTAATCTTCTTGATTGATAATATTCGGAATTGAAAGATAAACGTTATTGGAATATAGTTTTTATTCGGTTGATCAAGATTATTGTGCATAAATGTGTTCCTACATTAATAGCATCGATTTTGAACCTCAAAATCCGTAGAAACAAAGCGATATAAAAACGGTCTTCACAAAAAAAGATCGAATACTCCATAATAGAATAATTATTAAAAATATAAAATTATTTGGTATGATTGAGTGTGTATATAGTGGTGGTCTCTTTCAGTAGCCATAACATAGATTGACTATATGAGCAAGTTTTCTATTTAAAATTCAAGACACTTTTTTTTTATAAAGTTTTCAGAAAGTAAAAGAAAAAAAGTTAACCATTCCACATACTCATATATATACACCTTAAATTAGAAAAACAAATTGCTAAAAAATGAAATAAGAAAATAAAAAGAATTACGTCATGGCTATAAAGAGATTCATGACTTTCATAATATGTACTATGTGAATGGACACATTTTGTTGATTTAAGGTAATAATTGATTATGCAGATTAGACACAAGTACTTTAGATATATTCACCTTCATAAAATAAAATAAATATATATTCTTCCTTATATTATTGTCTTTATAGTTAAAATTCCTCCTCTTATTCATTTTATAAGAAGCAGTACAAGAACTTGGGCTATAGACATGTAAAATCTAAGTGGATCATTGATGTTGGCTTGAATGGTACTTTTAGTTATGATATATTTTTTTTTTTGAATAAATAGGAAATTATCATAAATATTTGAAATGTACATCTTGACTGATTAATCAGTAAATATCAAAAAAATCAAACAAACTATCTTACAATTCAAATAAAGGAAACTTCAATGTACTGTAAGCTAGAAAAAACTTGTCACATGAGTAAGAGAAAAATAATTTTTATAAATTCTAACGAATTGTTAAGGGAAATGTTAAATACTCCATGTAAAGAAGAAAGAGGTTTAAAAGTATTTTTATAAGTAATTCATAATATTTGGACATTAACATCTCCTATCCCATTTCTGTCACCTTTTCAATCATATATGACAATAGAAAAATAATATTAAAATTTTTAGTTAATGAAAAAAGAATAAAAATGTAAACTTGATAAAAAATTAAGTGGGAGACAAGATAGAGACAACAGATTTTTTCCCGGTCATTAACTCTACTAAAAAATATTTGTTAGATGGGTTAAACCTACTCTGTATTATCATTTTCTACTCAATGGTATTTGTTAGATGTGTTAACCACTTTGTATTATCATTTTCTACGCTAATTATTAATTGCAATTTTATTAATTCCAAATTTTAGCCTCTTAAATCTTTTATTTGAAAAAGAAATAGAAGAATGACTTGTTCACTTTTAACCTCACAAAATTAAACATAGGATGTTTCAAGTTTGACTGGATGCACCACAAAATTAAGAAGTGGTGGGAAAAGAAGATTTATGAATCCATTATGTTCCACTAGGTGACATTTTTATACTTTTATTCTCTTCACAATTATGAATTATCTCATTAGTTACAAATATATATTTATGGTTGAATAGTTAATTTATGCAAGAGAGGGGTTCGAGACGAGACTTGTGTATCGTGGCGGACAAAATCTCCATAGAAACGTGGTGCTGGCTAGCTACCATACGATCAATCTGGTTATATTCATGGATTTCCTTTAGTGGCTAAGTTGGTGGTTTTGTACCGCTCTTGACTCTACCATTGAATTCATGGAAAAAACTCTTTTCTTTTTCTTCAATGTATGTAGCAATTAGTAATATACTCTCACTTTAAATTAAGAAACCAAATTTTGCTCTCTTTTTTTCTTAGACAACTTGTCATCCATCTTTCATTTCAAATGACCTACTTGGAAAGGGATTTTATTTCCGTAATCAATCCTAGGTATTTTTCTTCAGTTTTCTATATATTTGAAAATTCATTGTGTTCAATTTTGGTTACTGAAAAAAAGATGCTTAATATAACCACATTTGTATTTGTCATGCACCAACCAATATCTTCAAAGAATATTCATATTATTTCTTTTTATGTGTTTGAACTTAGTTGGATTAGATTTAATGACCCATTTGCTGTTATGACATGTGTATCACAAATAAGAAAATAAAGCTATAAAGGAATTTGAAAAAAATAAAGATAAACATATATAACATGGTCTGTAAAAAGGCATATATTCTCTTTACTTTTGAGCATGTGGAATTCTGCATATCTCTATAGGATTCCTTTAGATCCAAAATCTGCTACCTCTAACCCTTTCGGGATCTTTTTAGAAAATAAGAAAAAAATGTAAATCATATAGTAAAATTTTAAAACTCACATCAGTCAGATAATGGCCACATGAGAAGGGACTAAGTTTTCTGAATTAAAACGAGATTTGCTGTCCATCTGATCTAGAAAATCTGAGGATTTTTTGAATTTCAAACTCAATTGTAAAATCATGAATTAATTTTTGAAGTAAGAAAGAAAAGACAAACAAAGAAACAAACATACCCTTGGTGACAACATTTTGCTTTTCCCTACACCCAACATGTAGCCTAATTTTTATTAGTAATTTTTTATTTATAATAACTATAAAAATTACAGTTAAAGAAAGAAAGAGAGATACATAGAGAGAGGAAGAAAGAAACCCTTTTTACTCTTATATTTTTCCTATTAAATAAAGATTAAAACTTTGGAAGTGGTGTTAGTGTAAATATTTAATTAACTAATATTGTAATTAAAAAAAGTTAATAATAGACATTGAAAGTTGAAGCCATAGGGGGAGTGTTGGAAGAAGGAGAGAATATTCAGGAGAAGAAAGAGTTCAACAACTAAATTCCAAAGATTAAATACTAAACAAAATTTTAGAAAAAGCTGAAAAAAACATAATTATTAGATTATGATTAAGATTTAAGATTTTGCAGTAAAAGTCAGCCAACAAGTAGATGACTTCTCACACTTCCAAATATTCACTGCCTTTGTTCCCTTTACCCCTATTTTCTTAATCTTTATTTAATTATCTAACTCTATTTATATTCATTTTATATGATATATACCTATCAGATTTGCTAGCTAGCAAAATTATATTCCGATGTAGACTTAGACTACTTAATTTATTTTATTGGACAATTGTTTCTAAACATGTTAATGGAGAGGGCAATCAATATGCCGACTATATGGTTCTGTTTGTGACTATGCTTCCAATGGGATGTCATTATTTTGAATACCCCCATTACATTCTTGCTTTCTATTGTTTTTTCAGGATTAATTATTTCAATACATAAATAATTATGTATCTATATATATATTGATATTGATATTGATTATGTAAAATTAATTGATTTGGACACAAAGGAAAATAAATCAATAAGTTTTGAAAAAAAAAAGATTAAGAAACATGGAGAGATGATTTAATATATTTTGACTAAGGTTGAAGAATTTAACTGTAGGAAAGCAATAAAAAAAGAGGTATTCAATGGAGTGAAATTTTGGTGGATAAACAAGGTTGACTTAATTGATAACGAGGAATCAAGTTATATATTGTTACCACTTATGTTTTGTGTCGAGTTTACAGTCCTCTCGATAGAGTAAAGATATTATTTTGTGGAGAATGAGGTTAAAATAATTGAAATCAGTGGAAGAAGTCACTCTCAAACCAGTCAGAGAGACATGTTACATATTCACTTTTCTTTTCTTTTTTTTTACAAAAGCAACATATAATCCATCTTATTGCTTTTTTCCATATATATATATATATACACACACATACATACATATCTTAGTCTAGTGGTTGACATTGAAAATGTAATTCCATAGATCATAAGTTTGAATCTACATTCAAGTGGGGTGATGTGGAGATTTTTCTTTATTTTTATTATAAATCTCACTAAACAAAATTTTATTTAAAAAAAAATTATGTATAGATGATCTATAAAAAAAATTATTCATAATAGTACCTACAGATTACTCAAAAGTTCTTGTAGATTAAAGAAGCTCAACTATCTTAACTTTTACCCACTAAGAAAATATCGGATTAGAATATTTTAAGTAACCAAAGTTCTGTCCATTTAAGCCGATTCAGTGTAAGTTTATAATGGTGAAAAACTAAATTCAACCTAGTGAACCGAAAAGCATTTCAAAAGAATAGGACTTTAATCCATTAAGTCGACAAATGCTCTATTCTCTTGGAATACAATTCAATTAAGTTCAGTTCAGTTATTTGTAGTTATAAATTTACATTCAAATAAATTCAATTCAGTTAAACCAAGTTTTTTGAAAAAAGTTAACTTTAGTTAAGATTGGTTAAGTTAGGTTTTCAGAATTTGAAGAAAACGATGCCAAAACATCACAACTAAGTGGACAACTACAGTAACCAGTGAAAAGAATAACAGATAAAATAGATAATTCACATATTTAGCACATTCTTTTATGTTCAGTATTTATTGATAAAAAATGTCTAACTAATAATCTAGGGTATGGAAGTAGACCAAACATAAATTGATTTTCAAACATAGAGGCAATCAAGGAAGTGTCACTAATGTTAACTACTTGTATCAATATGTCTCTATGTGGGACATGCACTACTTGTATCAATAAGTCTCTATGTGGGACATGCTAAGTTTGATGCTAAGTAGTTTTCCATAAAAATTAGCCTAATTATTGTACTGGACGTTTAGATTTGAAGCATCAATTTAAAGCTAGCTATATAAAAGTCCATTAATTAACATTAGCCTAATCAATTTATAATTAAAAAAATGAGATTCAATGCAAAGAAGAGTAACACTAGCTACACTTTGTGCATCAAGATGCTAAAAGTTACTAGGATAGCGCTATGAAACTTTGAGACATGGTGCGAATAGTTTGATTACAAGATAAAAGTAATATCACATTTACTTGTAAGTTATTAAATCAAGTAAGCAAAAAAAAAAAAAAAAAAAATGTAATTGTTGGAAATAAAGTATAACTATAAGAATATTATAGCTATAAAAAGAGAAGCATAGAGAGAATATGAAAGAGATTTTATTTCTTATCTTGAGGTGTAATGAATAAGGAAAACTGAATCCAATTTATAGGAAAACTCAATGGCACAAACCGTAAATAATAAGAAACATAAGGTCCCACGCATAGTGTTGCATAGTAACCTGCATAGTATTTGCACAGAAGATGGCGGATTTCAATCGCTTCAATATATAACACTCCCCCTTTATGAGTAAATTTTGCGAATGAGACACTGCCTCGTTAAAAACCTTATCAAGGAAAAACCTAGCGTGACAAAAACCTTAGTTAAGGAAAAAAGAGAACAGTGTTTACTCCCCCAATTTGCAAGTTAAATGAAGATCCTTAAGACGATGCATTCCAATGCTATAAACCAGTTTCTTGAAAGTTGAGGAAGGTAAAGCCTTGGTAAATAAATATGCTAAATTGTTACAAGAGCGGATTTGTTCATTACCGATTTCACCATTCTTTTCAAGATCATGAGTGAAGAAAAATTTTGGTGAAATATGCTTTGTTCTGTCTCCTTTAATGTATCCTTCCTTTAACTGGGCAAGCAGCATTGTCTTCATATATTGTAGTCGGATCTTCTTTAGTCTAAACTGTTCCACATGCTTCTCGAATATACTTGATTAATGATCTCAGTCATACACATTCATGAATTGCTTCATGAATTGCTATTAATTCTGCATGATTTGAGAACGTAGCCGTAATAGTCTGCTTTGTAGATCGCCAAGATATAGCTGTTCCTCCATATGTAAATAAGTAGCCTGTCTGAGATCGAGCTTTATGTGGATCAGATAAATAACCGGCATCTGCATATCTGATTAATTTTGGCTTGGGTTCATTTGAGTAAAATAAACCCAAATCAATAGTTTCACGAAAATAGCGCATTATATGTTTAATTCCATTCCAATGTCTTCGTGTAGGTGCGGCACTATATCTTGATAACAAGTTCACAGAAAATGTAATATCTGGCTGGCCTTGTATTATTAACAAGATACATTAAGGCACCTATTGCACTAAGATATGGTACTTCAGGACCAAGAACATTTTCATTATTTTCTCTAGGATGAAAAATACCTTTTTTTCACATCAAATGATCGTATAACCATTGGGTTGCTTAATAAATGTGTTTTGTCCATATTAAAACATTTTAGGATCTTTTGTGTATAATTTGATTAATGCACCAAAAACCCCTTTTCTAGGTGCTCAATTTGTAAACCAAGACACAATTTTATCTTTCCCGGATCTTTCATCTCAAATTCTTTCTTTAAAGAATAAACTGCTTTTGGAATCTCTTCTAGAGTTC